>CM029373.1:4115760-4357992 GCA_017165825.1 Hepsetus odoe | reverse complement strand
AACACAGGGAAGATTGTTTCATAATATTTTATTTCCCATTGCACAGTAATTTCTATCTACAGAAATTCTAAATCTTTTGTGGCAGCAGATATTCATAAACATCCATGTGAAATTTGCATAAAACTGTACAAGAAAATTGGCTACAATGAGAAAATACTGCAACCCACTGATAACCGCTATATGGAGGACAGAAGATGGAGGATGAGAGAGAGGAGTTTCTTCATATCAGAAGTATACTAGTTCAAGATACAATGTTCTGAATTGTTGTTCAGAATTATTGACAGTTCACTGATAGACAAGATAAACAGTTCAAATAAAAAACAAACAAAATGAAATCAAAATTCAGGACAAGAGACGGGAAAAATCTCAGACATCTTATTTTCCTCAAGTACTTTTTTCTTGGAAGATTACAAAGGGCTAACAACCAACACCCACACTGACGGTGCATACTAAATTGTTATGAATCAGAAATGAAGCAAACAGAAGGTGTGACCTGAAAACTGGCTTAAGAGGATACAAAGCCTGAGAGTGGCTTGAACATTGTACTCATTATTATTGAAACACTTACTCTTACATAGATCAGATTATTGATTGACAATGATAGTGGGGATCTAGGACGTCCAGGTTTTTCCATAATGACTTCCAAATCCTTAAAGAAATGCAGCACAAACATTATCCATCTATCACAGTCGCTCATACCAGTCTCTCTCTATAAAACGCTGGATTTGGTTCACTTGAGCTAAACCCTTGGCACGCTCTGAAGCTGAATGCTTCAAACTCTCTGTCTACAGACACGCACAGCCTTACATGGTCAGCAAACACACTCATACAGTAGCATTCAAAAACCATGATCTTCTTCGAGACTGAGAGCACAGATTATAGGCTTTAAATACTATATGAGGACACAAATGTGCTGGATAACACGACTGACAGTGTGTTATAGTCCACCAAATCTGAGTCAGACCACAGTTCCTATCTTTTCAAGGCATACACAAAAGAACAGAATTTACAATGATTAAAACGACAGAAGGGGCAAATGTGACATCTTAAAACACATACTTCAACAATAAATGAATCAAGAAGGAATGCCAAAGATAGATAAAGGACAGTGTTTTCAAAATGACCTGGCATGGAATACAGTAACATAGAAATTCGAACACCTTAAACCACTGCTAATCTGCAAGAGATTGGCTTTATTCATTTGCTATCTCTTCTTATCCCCAAATAGACAAAAGGCTTCGCTTTGATGGCACATGGCCAAGAAAAAGGAGAGACCTCAGTAGAACTTTAGAACTCTAGAGAGGTTGGACACAGATAGGTGTAACAGTGAACGACACAACTCAAAAGTAAATCTTTGGCGTCTGAAAAAGATATGGCAATTGTTTCTGCACTGATTAATCTGCTCCCGCTCTTTATGTTATGGTCCCAGATTGTCACACTAGTCTATTTACAGAATGGCAAAACATTTGGGGAAGTAGAGAAGAGAAGAGAAGAGAAGAGAAGAGAAGAGAAGAGAAGAGAAGAGAAGAGAAGAGGGGAGGGGAGGGGAGGGGGCTGCTCGGTGTGTGAGGGCACCTCCTCCCTGTGTGTGTGGTTTTGGGACTGGGCTGATAAAACCCCACACTGCTCCACACTGTCGCTCACTCTGTGGAGCGGAGAGGAGAGACGGGAGAGAGAGAAACACACAGACAGACAGAGAGAGAGAGAGAGAGAGAGAGCAGGAGAGAGAGGGAGGACCGCCGGAGGGATCGGGGTAAGGCTGAGGATGTGCATGCTGTGGGTGCAGATGTGGGCGATGAAAAGAGGAAGGTGCACATGTGATTCTCAGTGAGGGGAGGAATGCGCTGCTTTTGCTTTCTGTCGAGACGTGGCAACCAGACGGTGTCAGAGGGACAAACCTGTCCATAATTAGGCTGTAGAACCCGTGGAACTTACAGAGCAGGGTTGTGGTCTTCACACTCTCCACTGACAGCTTCTCTGAGGAGCCAGAAGTGTCTCTTTCACTGCATCTCCGCACCTTCATGTTGAGGTGCGTTTGTGTTTTTGCGGGTTTTGCTTGGAACTGGCAACACGTGGAGGAGGCTGTGGTTTGAGGGCTGTAAATCTGATGGCATTTCTTTTACCTAGCTGAGATCATCATCATCATCATCACCATCATCACCATCATCATCATTAGGAATAACAACGATTATAAGTTTTCATCGGCTGATCTTCAAGATCTTCCTGAAAGGCTGGGTGATTATTATGGCCACATCAATATCACTATATTCCATACATTTTTCTTTCTTTTCTTTTCTTTTCTTTTCTTTGCATTTCTTTTCTTTTCTTTTCTTTTCTTTGCATTTCTTTTCTTCTCTTTTAAGGTAAGGCAGTTAAGTTAAGGCAGAACAGAACAAAATGGAAAAGTGTACCTTTAATAAAAAATACAACCAACCAAGGCCTTGGAGAGCTTGGAGAGCAGATACCCCCACCACACCAATATTCTACTAGATATATTCTTTTAATTAAGAGAAAAATGTTTAATTGAGAGAAAAATTCAACCGCACAACTGTTTGTGATATTTATGAATTCTGCAATTGGTGTTATCTCTTTCTCCTAAAGCATGCCTTTTGCACGGGATGTTCCTGAAAAGAACAGGACCTCATTTGTTTTTCGGTCTGAATAATTGATTGCATTCTCTGTTGTGAAGCTCAAAAATGGAGGAAAGTTTCTAATATTTCAGCGAGCGGCAGGTTTCCCATTTGCATGCATTTTCTTGTTAGTATGCAAATGCATGCTGGGACAGTGCCTATCCCAATCCAGGGTTACATAATAGGGATTTTCACCAATTTTTGGAATTTCAGTATAAATAAATCATTACGATGAATACCAAGTCACTTTGTGAAATATTGTGTCTCATTGTGATAGGAACCAGGCATTTCTGTGCCAAAAGGGATTAATAAAATAGTTCTGGTGATTTACTTTTGAAAGGGTTTTGGAGGAAGACGTGCTTCTTCATCTATTCATAGCAGAAAGATGCATGCAGGGAGCTTTAGGGCAAAATAGTCCCTAAAAGAACAATTTAACGCTTTTTTACTCGTATCAGCATTAAATTTTTTTAAATCTACCAGATCATTTTGAATAGACTTATGATCCAAGTGACGTGATGGCTCAGTGTCTTCTCAGAGCATGTGATTCTGGGTTCAATTCCCAGCCAAGGCAACCTGGGTTCTTTTTGTGTTTGTACTCCATATCACGTTTGTTTTCTCCTACAATCCAAAATTCTGCACATCAGATGGTCTGAAGATGATAAATTGCCCCCTAGGTTGGACTGCATGTCTGCCCTAAGATGCCCTTTTGACCAGTCCAGGGATTTGCTCCCTTGTGAGCACTAAGATGAGCTCCAGCTACACCCTTCTGACCCTTTTTAGGATAAGTGACTCTAATAATCGATCTAAATGAACTAAAACAGCACTTTGCAAATCGTAAACACTGCAGCCTTTGGTTCTTTAAACCTCCATTGAAAAAAACAGTTTCACTTTAAACCGTTCTGAATGAACTCGTTCACATCTCAGTAAGTTCATGATGGAGGACGTTATAGTTGTTGTAATTCTCTTTTACATGTTCTCACAATATTCACTCGATATGTCTTCGCAAATTCTTCTTTTGCAGTCTCAACGTTTGCTGTGTGTAGACACTGTGTAGACTGTGTGCTCATTATAGCTCCTTCTTTCCAGTATTTCATTGCTTTTCTTCTCCTTCACCATGAGCCTGATTTTCTTGCATCATAAGCCACGTCCCCTAAAAACACGAGTTTATCAAAGTGAGACAGATAACTTTGAGGCGAGAGAGCGATGCAGCGCAGTGAAGGCTTTGATTCACATTCAGCGCCTTCACACATCCTACTGGAGAAAGTGCGAGAGACACTTTCTGACAGGAGCATTATTTCACACAGCATCTCTGCTCATTATCGACAGCCAAGTCAAGCAACACACACACACACACACAACCAAATTGCAAGTTACGTAACAGCAAACTAAATGGATACCAAAATGTCTGGGCCTGCTTCAGCAATTAACCATCTGTAGACCTTCCTGAGTCTTGGGACTAGAGCTGCAGGATAAGAACAAAACACTTTAGTTCGATTGATGACCTTTCTCCATCAAATTTAAATATGAATTGTGTGACTGTAAATTTCATCAGTCAACATCTATTTCAACAGCTTATTTTGTCTGGGAACCAAATGCATGATGTTCTTCTGCATGGTGTTCTTGCGTGGTGTTCTTCTTCTAGTGTGTGTAGCTTAACTTCTCATGTACCGTCACATTGTCAATATGTGTTTAAAATAATGTGTTATTTTGATTTGAATTGAATTATTTCCAGGGATTGGTGAAAGGACTCCCTTAAAAGAGGAGTAGAAAATACAAATATTTATAAAATGTGTAAAAAGGAAGTTGAGTAGATACCTGATACATCTACGTAAGTATGTTAACAAAGTCTTCACACTTTGTCACTTTCCTTGTCAGAAAGCCTGAACTGAAATGTCACTGTTTGGTCAGGATCCCCACAGTGTCCAGTGAATAACTGATTAGATCACTCAGTTCCTCATTACAGGCCTGTTAAGCTTGATTTGATTAAGAAAAGATTGCATTGGATTATGTGTTGGACTAATACACTGTATATATGCAACAGCTACATCGGACTGGATCATCTGCAGGAGCTGCTGCCACTAAGATTAACAAAAGCCCCACCCACTCAAGCAGAACCACAACTATTGGCTCACTGAACTTCCAATTACAGACTCTAACGGACTCTTTTATAGTAATTCAAACTTTACCGGAAGTCATCGCTACATCTGTTCATTAATAGAATACATTTTCTCTTTCTTTTCCTTCTTGATCATCTGTGTTGTCCAAAGGAGGATGGGTTCCACCTTCGAGTCTTGGTTCCTCACAAGGTTTCGTCCTGCAGAGTTCTGTTTCTGTCGCCCTCGGCTCACTCACTTGGGGCTCGGACCCGGACTCTGTAAAGCTGCTTTGTGAAAACAGTTGTCAAAAGCACTTCATACACAGAACTGTGTGATGAGTGTGAGGAGTTATACTGCCTTTATTCAAATCTCTCATAAAAATACAGGGTGAAAGAATAACTTTGGTGGACAATGTTTCGCTTTAGTTATAGTTGATCTTGGTTTGGTTAATCAAAACTCTTTAGCTCTGTTTTTGCAGGATTATACTCAGGACAGGACTCATGCACTCTATCACCGGGGGTTCTTTACTGAGAGGCACTCTCGGCACAACACTGGCTTTGATCCATTCCTCCGAAAAAGTGGCCTCTAATTGCTCAACTTTTAAGTGAAACCCCCGAATTGACACTGACAAAAGATGCAGTTAAGTGTGACTCATAGGTTGACAGCGTGATTGTGGGGAATTATGTTCACACAGACACAAGATTAGCTGTCACTTGTCAGATTTAAGGAGCATCAAAGTGTTGCTGTCACTTTAGTTCCAGAGTCCAACGGATGGAACAGAAGGACGGAAATTCACCTCCTGTCCAATAGTTTTGATGTTGTTCAGAAAGACGCCCGAAGGTGTGAGGATGTATCAGTGGAGGATGTGTTATTTAAGAATAAATGAGAGTGTTATTAAAATAATGGATCTGATATCGGAGCCGCAGGAAGTCACTAAGTAGTCTGTATATTTGGTTGTTGTATATTCCAAAAAATTCCATTTAAGAGCCTTTTAAATGTGATGCCGTAGGTGGAAAGGGCACCTGTCTATGTCTTGGCTCAGCTTGTGAAACCAAAGATGATGATTATCCTCTTGTAACTTAGCGTAGCAAATCTAATGATGGGGAATTCCCAGTTTTAAAAAATGTATCAGTATTGGCTGGTATGAGTACGAAAAACATTAGACATCAGCATCATCCTGCAAAAATCCCATATGGGTGTGTTCCTAGTTGGACACTTGATATTGGTCAATATTATTTGCTCTGTGTGTGATCATGAGAAACAAGACATTTGTCTTTGAAGTTGGATGATATGAAGAATTGTTCTTAACGTAACCAAAGACCTGAGTGAATCCAGGCTAGAAATCACTTTGCTCATGACTATGCACGTGTGACCCGAATGATTCAAAAGCTCTGAATGTGAAACAATTATTAGTATTGCAATCAGACAGAAAAGGTATTTAATGATTATCAATATTAGACCTGTCCAATGTTTTTTCTTCCTCTGAGCACTGGGAAAGGCTCTAGCTCATGACATTTTACGTATCACTTTAACAATTTAACAGCATTAAGCAGATGCTCTTATTGTAACGTTTGGGTGATGGTGTGGTCCGGATGTAAACATGCAGCCAGGGTTCGGTGACTTCACTATATTGAACAGATCAAACAGAACAGTTTCCACACATGCAACAAAACCAACAAGAATGACTGACGCTTTGCTCTGACTTATTGGGACCTTTAAACCCGTCTCCAACGGGACACACCTGTCGTCCTTAATGAGTCCAGTCAGAGCAGAGCACCGCCTACCGTGACACTTATGAAGAGCAGCCTCTGTTCCCTAATTTCTGGGAGGTGGCTATATGCAAATGCCTTGGATTTTTGTGACATCACAAACGCAATTAATTAAAAAGGACCTGTTATTTGCAGCTAGACATCAACATATAGCCTGAAATAAATATATTACATATGGTTATATTAAATTCTCTTCATTTAAAAAAAACATGGAAAATTTGTTTCTTTATAGAACGGGCCCTTTAATTTTTTTGGCTAACTGAGAGCTGCTTTGTGAAATGCCACATCTCACATCTCGTATGATTACAGCTAGCATTTGGGAAAAGCCAGCTGGCCTTTGAAAGGAAGCCTTATTTATGGAGCCTGTTGGCTTGTGTTGCCGGATTTTTTTTTTGTTTTGTTTTTTAAATTTTAAATGTGTTCAGACGTCCCGAGAGATGATTTACGGAAGACGTGTCTCCTTGTTCTCGGAAAGCAAAGAACAAAAAAACAGCTTTGTCTGCAAGTGATAAAAACGTGGGGTTCCGCCGGGGTTGTTGTCTTTGATTGTTGGCTAATCAAAGTCAATGCGTTGCCAGACTCAAATCTCAGTCTCATACCTCTCTCCACGTTACTGTTCATTAAATCCCCTTTGTGGTTTGCATTGATGCTGACTGTGACCATTTCACTCTGCTGCCCCGTATAAAAAGCAATCAAAGAGAATGCTTATGAGCTCATTAGATCATCTGCAATGGTCCCAGCATCTCAGAGCGCATCCCTGCTATACTGCTGCTGGTTTTGTATATGGCCTTCTGTCATGTGCAAGTTGTCATGGAAAGCACTGTATGACGTTTTCAGCAAGCTGGGTTTTGTTAGGTCCTGTGAACTTGTGTGAAATGCACTGTTGGGTGATGTGGCAAAGATTATACATCAAAATGGTTCAAACTATATATATATATATACCATATATAAATAACCACTAGGGGGACCAGGCCCCATGTTTGCAAGGTCATGTGTTCGAATCCCAGACCAGTAAGTTGCCCTGAGGTACCCTTGAGCTAGGTACCGTCCCCATCACTGCTCCCCGGGGGCTTTAAATAGCTGCCCCCTGCTGCACGTATGTGTGTATGGGTGAAATGTAGAGAAAGCATTTTGTTGTGTCTCACTGTGTGCTGTGCTGTGCTGTGTTTCACAATGGCAATTAGTCACTTTCACTTTTTTGTTTTGTTTTTGAAAATGGCATGTAATACTAGAAATAGTCCACAATCTTATTAAGTCGCTGCTGGAAAGTTATTCAGTGGTCTACAATAAGTTTTGACAGTCTGCTATACAATGTTTTACCTACAGCGCTGGTTGAACAAACAATGTCCTAGAAGTTATAAAAATATTCTTAACGGTACATTTTAGTAAGCCATCCTAATATTGGCCCTATTAGATCAGTCTTGATCAATTTCCTGGCCATAGCTGATCATGAATGCTTGGTAACTTTACAAGGGTGTCTGTTGCTAAGATGACAAAACTGACTCATCATTCATCATTAAGCACGTTCACCCTCCAAGCTTGGTAGCATTGTATATTAGGGAGAGGTCTCACGAGCTAGGGGGAAAAAACGAGCAAATAAAGAAATAAATTAAGAACAGTAATCGCTATAAAAAAGGCAGTTTATTAAGAGCAGACATGGTTACCAAGCAGCACCCAAGATTATTCCAGGAACATCACAATGGCTTTTAATAATGTGGAACATTAAATGAACAGTTTGGTGAAAACCAATATTTAAAATTTTCCGCTTAACCCCAGATGTAGGAGATCAGTTAAACAGTGTCTGCCATTACACATCCATACAAATTGCTCTCGACCCAATCAAACTGCATCCAGACTTTGGATGTGATTAAGGACAATAAAAATGAAACATCATCATGCTGATGAATGCTGCAGGCAGCTTGTTTAGACCACAAGGTCTTTGATTAACCTCAGGTGCAGAAGTGATGATCTTCAGGATGAGCCTCATTAATGCACAGAAATCTAATCCGCTAACAAAACGCCATACTGTGTCCTACACCACATCCACAAGTCTAACACCTTAACCAAGAGCTGGATAAGGTTTTAGGGTTGTACTTACAGAGGAGGTCTGAGAGAGGACGCTTGGCTGATGGGGCTACGTGGAAAATTGTGTGATTTTTATCAACACACTGTTCCCTTAACATAGAATTCAGCTGTTATGCCAGGTATATCATATATTTCAGGAAAGCTCTGAAAATCAGACTTGGCAGCGATCCATGATGTAATCAGAAAAGAGTAATGTGGTGCTTTTTATTAAAAAAAGAATGTTTTTTTCCATAACAGGCCCAAAGATATCAGGGGGACTTCTAAATTGCCCCAAGATGTGAGTGTGTGTGTATGTCCGTCCTGAGATGGAAACCTGTCCAGGGTGTTTCATTGCTTTTCATTCTATGAGCTCTAGGACAGGCTCCAGTACCCCGGTGATCCCCCCAGTTGGGATGAGTGGCTCAGATAATGTAGGGATGGTTTTCCATGCAGTTTTTTAGCATTTCTGTTGGCTCATTCATTGTACAGGTTCACAATATTGTAAAAAGACAACTGGTAGTTAAAAACCAAACAAACAAAAAAAAATGGCTAAAATGGAAATAGGAGGTTTTGTCCTAAAATGTGCATGTCATTCATTTTACATGCATACACCCACCTGCCTACGATGTTCAGAACACACAGCCACTTAAAATAGCGCTCTTGTTTTTCTCCAAGACAGCAGTCAGCCGACACCCGCTGACTTCCTTGGGCTGTTCTTCTTCTGTCACCAGTTCAACAGGAAGCAACAAGGGGACATTTGCCATCAATTCTGAGACATGGGGTTCTATTGTAGCAGTAGAGATAATGGTGTGTCCATGCTTTTCACATCTATCCTTGCAGGTGACACCTAAATGTCCCCTTGTCGCACCATCCGTAAGCTTGCCTGACAGGCCACATGGAGAACCCATCTGCTGCACACACTTTGTTCCAGACGCCGGGCCGTAAGTCTTTCCTCCTTCACTCTCCAGCGACCTGCTACACGGCTTCCCATTCAGGTACAGCTGTTGCGGAATAACAAGCACCCTGTTAGAGGAGGAAATGGCTTCTAGAAGAAGATTGAGACAATAATCAGCATTTCAGGGCCTTATCGGACGCCCGTTCAGATTGCGTTTCCGTGATGAGCGCCTCGAGCTTGATGGATCTCCAGTCACTTGTAGCTGAGGCACTTTGAATCTTATCTGCACTCTGAGGGATGTTGCACTTTCTACGGATGTGCACAGGAGCGAATGATGAGGTCAAGAATTACCCACTGTCGCTTTGACTGTCTCGGGGAAAATCGATCAGGACGGAAATGAGAAAACAAACGAAAATGAAAAAAAGAAGGTTCAAAGCACGGAAAAATTCTTTCAGATCCAGTTTCAAAGCATCACTTCTATACAGCCAGTGCAGCCCGGATATGAATAATAATTCATGGTTGCTTAGCTGTTTAGCCCCACCCATTCATGAAGAAGTTATAAGGGCAGTGCATAAATGTTGTAAGTGGACCTCAGCTTAAATAAATAACATGAAGAATAGAATAACCAGCCTTTAAAAGACGTGGAGTAGGATCATCAGCATTTATAATCATGTATTAGAAAAATCAGTTATTTAGACAATGGGGATTTTTTTTACATGAATAAAAACAAAGCAATAAATCAGACTTAATTGATCAATACCATTTACATGCAAAGCCTTTCAAAGGTTTCTGAACACTTTATTGAACAAAGATTCAAAAATACTTTATTGGAAAAAGAGCCCAAAGTGCACCACTAGAAAAAAAGTCCAAAATCTGTTACTGAAACAACATTTATTGGAAGAATAATGATATATTAATATTACATTATATTATACACAGTGAGAAGGTCCTGGGCTCGATTCACAGGCGGGACGGTCTGGGTCCTTACTGTGGCCTGCACGTCAGGTGGATGGAGATGCTAAATTGGCCACAGGTGTGTGCGTGTGTGTGTGTGTGTGAGTGTGTATTTGTCTGTGTGTCTGCCCTGCGATGAAATGGCAACCTGTTCAGGGTGTTTCCTCTTGCCATGTGAGAGCTTGCCCCCCGTGACCCTAATTAGGACAAGCAGCTAAGAAAATGAGTGTGTGAGAGTGAGTGGAGGAATGTTCCATTAAATTTTATTAGAAAGATTCTAGATATGCTCCTGAATAAAGGCAAACACTGAAGCCTTTATAAAAACCTTTATTATAGACTTTATATTAAATGAACCAATTAATATAAATATTCCTCACCTTCTTTTTCTGTTCGGCTGCTCCCGTTTGGGGTCGCCACAGCGGATCAACTGTCTCCATTTCTTACGGTCCTCTGCATCTTCCTGCTTCAAACATAAGACAAATATATAGTAAGAGGCATGCCCATCAATCTCTCTGTTTGAGAAATCGGTTGGAGGATTTTTAAAATGCAATATAATCGTTGCGGATTCCTCATTCCTCATTACAGGGGTAATGGACATGTGTGTAACGAGGGCAGTTCTACATTTGTGTTTTGAGGATGGAGTCGGTAGGTATAAAGGTCAGAGTCGGTGAGAGTGCTTAGTAATTTCCTTTGATCATGGGACTCTGAACGCAATCCGACCTTGCTTTTTGGTGAATGTTAGTTTGCTAATTAGACAGAAAGTACAAATCCTTCTCCAAGATGCCAACTAGTCCTACTAGAGGAGGAAAGAATAGCTTCATGAATTATTCATGGATGGTAATTACAGTCATAACAGTTGGGGCGTTAATTTAATTGTTCAAGGTTTGGGTTATGATGTGAAAAGCAGGGATGCCTTTGCATCTATTATCCAAGCTTGACTTTGTATATTTTGTTGGTTTTGACGTGGAAGGCTGGTTTTGATTTTCTCTTTTTTTTTTCGTTTTTTTTTAATAAAGACAAAAACAAATGGCATACACTTTTTTTCAGGTTGCCTGGTTAAATATAGGCTCATAGCCAGTATTTGTCACATGGGCACCTGTGATCCTGTAACGAAGCTACATGTTCATTTACATCTACGCATCAAATCCATCTTCTGCTTTTGCGTTCATCTCACCGACAGAACACTGTGTGCAACTGTCTTCCGATCTTTAGCAATCAGTGAAAAAACACTGCATGTAGGTCATCTTATGGAACATAGTTTGAGGAGATCAAATGAGCCCCTGAGACAGAAAGATTAAGCAGTGATTATGTTCTCATCCAACATTGAACAACCAGCCCTCAACACTAACACTGCTGATACTGGAGCAGAATATATGCACTGGTGAATACTGGGATATAATTGCCATGTTAAACAATTTCTTTCCTCTTGTAAACATATATAGATTTTAGTTCATAAGGACCAGTTGCCCAGCCCTAGTCTAATGAATATTATTAATTATATACATTCATTATAATAATCACTTTTGAGGCATATTGGAGAAAGACAGGAGAAAAATGTTAATCGTTTGTGTAATAATATGTAGACCTGAGCTCATATCCTCCACCTCTAGGTTAAAGGGGACATTATTATTATTATTATAATTATATTATTATAATTTTTTAATCACAATAATATTATATAATTTTAAATGACCAGCTGCCTCTCTATAGTATATGCTCAACCAAGGACAAATGAATTATTTTAACCCTTAGAGGATGCCTGTGGAAAATGGAACACCATAGCTACATAAAACAATGCCTTATATGGAAGTTCTGAGAAGGGCAAGGCTTCGGAAGTTAGACTGAGGTTTATTTGATGGAGTTTGGAGTTAACTTTATTATTATAAAGTTCTTCTAATCATTTAGCCATTTATAGGGTTTTAAAATGCTGTCACACAAATATATCTCTTACAAAAATACCTGCATTTGCCCAAGCAAAGGCTAATAAAAGGTCACTCTTGCTCCCGTAGCACATTCCTAATTCCTGCTCGAGTCGAGTCGAGTCAGCTATCAGGGGTCAAGGGCGTTTCATCTTACAGTGGTTTAATTGAACTGGGAGGAAGGTGATAAATTCCTTGTTGCTTTAATTGACTTTGGACTGCGAGAGCTGTATCGAGAAGAGGGAAGGCTGGACAGAGTTAGATAGAGATGGATAGAGGAGAACTGAGGAACGGAAAGCCAGAAGGGGGAACAATGAGAAAGAAAGTAGTGTTGGTTGAATTAACTGCTCCTCAACACTGATTATGAAGCTGGAGAATGGTGAAGTGGAGTGGGTTGGTATTGGACTTATCGATCCTGAGCACGTTGGCATTTCAGCCAGACTTCACGGCTGTCAGGCTTAAACAGAGATATTGCAGTTTCAAAGAAAACTCAGAATCCATACTCTTAGTTATGATTTCTACTCGCCTTTATTGATCTCCAGATTGTTTTCATCTGAAGGCTAAGAGAAGAGAAGACAGAATGACTAGTTTAAGGACTAGAAACACAAAGAAACATGGGAGATAAGGACTATCTTGCCACAGCGTCAATTTCAGTCGTTTCTGCAGTTTGCATCTAAAATGATTTGCCCAAACAAATCAAAGTATACTTTTCTGCATAGGCATTCCTTCAAAAGCAGAACTGAAAGAATGTGAGATCTTTCATTTAACACGGCAAAGGCAACAGCAGAAATGTATAAATGTATTTCAAAACAATCTCATACAGTAATGTTTTGAATCAGCCAGGCAGATATGCACTTCAGGGTGAGCTGGAATTGCGGGCTGAGTAACCTGACACTCCAGGATTCCCATAAAAAACAATTTATGGCTTCAATCATCAACGGGACGCCTCTTTGGAGAAAATTATAGAACATAAACCTAAAGAAATCTATGCTGTGGTGTCAGGCTAGTGTCTCAGAACAATTGCAAATATAGTCATTGCTTGTGATTTTTTATGGATAGCAAAAAAAAGAAAAAAAAGAAAAAGAAACTGAGGTTGAAGCGGTTGTCAGACGCTGGAAGTCTCACATCATGGTGCTGACAGTGTCTGGCCCAGTGGGACTGGAAGCAGAGAATAGGGGCTTTGAAAAGATTCAAATTTCTGTCAGATGAATTTTTAATGGGGGAGGAATATGCAACTCCATCACTCCGCAAATTGCATTTAGCGGCGCAGGCAGGGTGAAGACCAGCACATGGCTTTTCAGAGAGTTCAGCCTAGTTGGAGGAGAACACCAAGTGCTGATTCTGTTAACAGCATTTAAATAATGTTAAAAATGATTGATTAATGCTTAAGATTAAGTGGATGCCCCTTCTTTCAATGACACAGGATAGATTTTTCCAGAAAGCAGTTGTATATAGGTTTGCAAGATAAAAACAATCGCAAGGTGAAAACAACAAAAAGAGCATAAATAATTTTACGTTTGTCCCAAAAATAGATATATATATTATTCTGTGGACTAAGTTGGATTCCAGTTGGATTTGTAACAGTAATACCCTAAAGTTAAACATGGTGGTGGTAGTGTGATGGGATGAAAATGCTTGGTTGCTTCAGGGCCTGTGTAACTTTTCACAACTGACAGGAGGATGATTACTGCCCTGAAAGAATGTCTGATCATCTGCCTCTGATTTGAAGCTCTAGTTCTTTGTGTTATGCTTTTAATGTTCGCAGAGGCTTAGGCAAAGCCCTTAGACCTTAGTGCAAAGTTGTGGAAGGAGGTTAAAAGATCTGAAATCATTTATTGTGAAAAATGTGCCAGTGCATGAAAAGGTAAAAATGTTTGCTTCAGGCATAATTTTGTTCACCCTGAACAACTACCATGCTGCTGAATGTGGCCCTCAATTAGCTTGGAAATGTACAATTACGGACAATGTATCAGTTTGGCATGAACTACTGAGCCAAATAAGTGTAAATCTCTCTTTGAGCCGCCATACTTTCATGCAGAGGTTAGTGTTTAGGGACTAAGCCTAAATGATCCATGCCCAGAGGGTTGTGGGATTGAGTCCCAGGCCAGTAGGTAACCCAACACCGCTTCCTGGGCAACGACATTGCAGCCCACTGCTCCTGGTGTGTGTGTTCACTATTGGTGTGTTTGGATGGGTGAAATGCAGAGGACAAATTCACTGCTCACTATGTCTGAGTGCACATCAATAAAAGGAATTTCATTCATTCAGTTTGGTCTCTTCAATTGGTCTGTAAGTGGCCAGATTCAGAGACTAAAATCAGGAAGAAGTACTAGTAAGCTTTACCCTACATCCTCATATAGCATTAACCCCATTGAAAAAATGCTCTGTATAAAGAAAAGCTGTGACTAGATCACTAGAATAAAAAATGCATAAAATTGTCTAAGTGCCAGAGCTTCTGTGTAGGTCTAATTCTTTGCCTCTTCAGTTTAGCATATGAAGATAATAGAGAGTGCTTCTTCGAGTGCAGCATATTCCCTGCACTGCTTAATAACCTGTTCACCTCCTGTCCCTGTCTGCCTTCCTCTGTTAGTGAGATTTCATTTTTTGTCATATAACAGACCCATCATTTGCTGATGTCTTTTCTTCTATGTTCTGTTGCAGATATTGTGGAAGCACCAATGTCCTTTCAAGTGACATGAAAGGAATCAAAATGAGACATCTTGGCAACTGAGGAAATAAAACTGGGCTGGAAAAAGCAGACTGCGTATAAAACCATTCCGCTTTTCGGACCTTGAAGATGGAAGCTTTTGACTTTAACAGCACTGAGCACTCTTCATTGAACATGGACCCCTGCCCCGCATCACTCAGCGGCACCACCTTCCTCATCGTGGCCTATAGTGCCATGCTGGCTCTGGGCTTAATGGGCAACACCTGTCTGGTTGTGGTCATCCTGCGGCAGAAGGAGATGCGCAACGTGACCAACATCTTCATCGCCAACCTCTCATGCTCAGACATACTCATGTGTATCTTCTGCTTGCCTGCCACTATCATCTACACCCTCATGGACAGGTGGATCCTCGGAGAGGCCTTGTGCAAGATCTCCCCGTTCATCCAGTGCTCATCCATCACTGTCTCCATCTTCACCATGGTTCTCATTGCTCTGGAGAGGCACCAGCTCATCATTCACCCGACTGGTTGGAAGCCTGCGGTCGGGCACTCATACCTTGCCGTGGCCGTCACCTGGATGGTGGCTTGCTTCATCTCCCTGCCTTTCCTCTCCTTTAATGTAATTGAAAACCTGCGCAGCTTCAACATCAGCCTTCCCACTGACCACTCTCCTGATCACTTAGTCTGCACTGAGAACTGGCCGTCGACTGGAAACAGGCTAGTTTATATGACCTTCCTGTTAATGTTTCAGTACTACCTGCCCCTGTTGCTCATCGCTCTCTGCTACTTGCGCATTTTCCTCAGACTCAGTCGTCGCAAAGATATCATCGAAAGGACTCGAGACGCCCGACAAAGGAAGGCCAAGCACTCCAAGCGGGTCAACGTCATGCTAGCTTCCATCGTGGCCGTGTTCGCCCTCTGCTGGTTGCCACTGACCGTGTTTAACACCATTTTTGACTGGAATCCCGAGGCCTTGCCCCATCGCTGTCATGACACTGTCTTTTCACTTTGCCACCTCATGGCCATGGCATCAACGTGCGTCAATCCCATCATTTACGGTTTCCTTAACAACAACTTCCAGAAGGAGCTGAAATCCTTGCTGTACCAGTGCCGCTGCTGGGGGGCGCCAGAGAACTATGAGAGTTTCCCGCTGTCCACCGTCAGCACGGATGTAACGAAGGGCTCCGTTCTTAGCAACGGCTCCGTCAGCATCAGTGTCTTGCAGCAACAAGAGAAAGAAGGCCTGGAAATCAATGCATAATAAATGTTCAATGGATCATCAATGCCTAACCTTTAGCCAAACGCATACGGATTGGCTGGTTTGGGAGCCTTAACTCTATAGTGGTGTGAACCAGACCTAAGGGTGGCTGCAGGTAGCACTCATGTAGGTTTGTAAGCACCATATAAAAAAATCTTTTCTGGAGATGAAGCTCAAAGTGACAATAAGATGTTCTACAGTGTACAAAGGCCTTAAGGCTGCATTGCCTTGTTCCCTTTGCCTCAGTTTATTATCTGGTTCTAGACAAAGTTTGGTGAAGCAGTAGAGGAATGCCTTATTCGGCATGTTCTCGATCACTAGATGCTTGCAAAGTCACAACTGTAGGTATGG
The DNA here is from genome assembly GCA_017165825.1 of Hepsetus odoe. Lineage (NCBI taxonomy): Eukaryota > Metazoa > Chordata > Actinopteri > Characiformes > Hepsetidae > Hepsetus > Hepsetus odoe. The sequence goes on along the minus strand of CM029373.1, from coordinate 4,341,389 downwards.
ACGTATTGGAACCTGCAGTATTTGTTCTATTGCAAGAACCTGGAATCCCATGGTCAAATATGTGTAACAATAAGAAGAGAAAGTTCTCTACAGCTCACAAGGACTGTTAATTTGAAGAAGTTAACATATTGGGAGAAAATGAAACATAAAATGTGGCAGGTATGACTGTTATGCCAGATTTTATTTTCTTCTATATGTTAAACGACTGACTAGAAATTGGGCACTAAAACTGGCAGAAAACGCCATATTTCTTTTCTCCGTAGAGAATGTGTATCAAAAAATTCAACAAAACAATATAATTGGATTTGAACTTTCGCTTAGGACTTTATATATTGCTGACCTCACTTGAAAAGTCTGTGTAAATAATGAAATATGCCCCTGTTTTCCATAGATTATTTTGCTATTTTGTGGTAATTCTAGATAGAATTCTATAGTATGATAGACAGTAAGTAGTAGTAACAAATAAAAACCAAAAATACGATATCTCTATCGGTGTTTTAAATGATAGATCTTGCCAAACCTGATGTTTTGAATGAAGATGTAGCTTTTTTTCAAAGAATGGCAGTGTTTCCAGGTTAAAACCCAACAAGCAGGACAGGATTTACTACTGTTAAAAAATATGAGCAACAATGGAATACCCAGACTATTTTAGTGAACACGTAATGTATACACTGCTGAAGTTATAGGCTCTTTTCTGTGATCTGTTAAAGAAAAGAGTAAAACAGTTCAGTCAGGAAGCTTTGAGCACTTTTGTTAAGTTTAAATAAAGATTTTATACAGAACTGTCCAAGGATTTGTATACCCGAACGTTGCAGTATCGAGAGCACAGCCAATTCTTAGCTGATAATCTGCCTATTTAAAGAAGTGCTTTGGCATCGCACCTCAGTTCCATGTGGGGTAAAGTACCTGTCAGTTCTCTCAAAGTGGTATTGAATGTAACATCATGATCTCAGTAATCTTGTACCCTAAATGACAACTGCTTATCATCACAGTGAGGTGAAGTGATTTTGGACCATTTAGACCAGTCAAATACATTTAAAACACATGTAAAATCCATATAGAACCACAAAGAAACACAATATTATAGATCATATACATGATGCCCTCACATGACATTTCAGGCACTGAAATGTAAATTATAACAAGCTTTCTTTGCATGAACACAGTCTCTCCATGTGATTTTTTTTCTCAATCTTTTCTATATTCTAGCCAGAGTGGGGGAAATTGCACCCATTCTTTACTTAAGTGGAACCACAGATACTTAAAACAGCTCTGTTAAAAGTAGTAATCCAAAATTTTACTCAACTAAAAAATGGTATAGACTCTGTATTGTGCAAAAGTAAAAAGTCACTCTGCAATATTTGCACTGACTGTGTGCAAAGCAAACTGAACCTCAAGCTTATAAATTTAAATGCAAAAAATCTAAAACCATTTTAGCTCCAATAAAAACTATCTAAACTAACGAATATCACACTCAACACATGCCAATCATGTCATGGCTCATTACCTCTCTTACCTCTTTCTATGTCATGTGTGACCTGCACTGATGAAAATACCAAAGGGGTCACCTTTTCTTTGTTGTTTCACCATCTAGGTTGGAATTGGTGCAATGATGCCAACAAAAGTAACGGGCCTAACATGTTGATACGAAAATGTAAGGAGCAGTAAGTGCAGATATTTTTGTAAAAAATCATCTGTAATCAAAAAGTCATCTGTAAAATAAATATAAAGTACAGATATCTGAACACATCTGCTACAGCGACAAAGTATTTATACTCCATTACTTTGTATTTGTGGTAATTGCATGATTTTTCGCTTGTATTACCCTCAAAAGGTGATTATTCCCATGTGAAACCCGTGCGCTTTTTCACATGCAGATCGGTCTTGGCCTATTCATCATGAAATGTTTGTAATGGAAAGGGCATCCAACGTTCAAAGGGGTGTCAAGCCATGTAATGACAGTAATTTATAAATAAAAAGGAAAATAAATGGAGGTTTTCTCCCAGAAGTGGCAATATGGAGGTGCAAAGAGCCTTTCGGTCGTGTGAGCTGAAGTACTGTTTCAAAATATTAACTTAAGAGGCAGCTCAGATTGTGCGTTAAGACGATTTCATTTGTCACAGCACAAAAAGCCAGGTGTTCACAGTCCCTGTATGCGCTGCAAGCGTTTTCCCAAACAGCATTATCAGAGACTGAGCGACGTTTAGCACAAGTGGTATGGATGGTGGTCTAGTGGTAGAACACTCCCTTATGGAGCAAGAGATTGCAGGTTCAGATCCCACCTCCAGCACTACCACCACTGAGTTCCTGAGCAAAAACCCTCCAGGGGGACTGGCCCTGTAATCAGGAATTGGAGGTTGCTCTGGATTAGCGCGTCTGCTAAAGTGGATATACCCCTGACGCAGTGCCATCCTGCACCCCAGGCCAATGAAGTTGTCTGATTGTGTGTTAATGGGAAGAGGGGTAGCTAACGAAATAAAATGGAGATGCATTTTAGCATGAAATCCAACCACAGTACATTCAGCTTTAACTGGATTCATGAAACACATTAATGCAGGGTCTTAATCAGCCTCATCACCAGAAATCTGGGTGGACAGATGACACGGCTTGTTGATTAAGTACACAAACATAGCACCCGACCTCTGCAAAGGCATTCTGTACATTTTATTGCATACATACCTGTGGGCTGAATTCAACATAAAATGATATATCGCTTTATAAATGGCTTTTATACGTCTTATTTTCTGTTTTATATTTATGTTTGCTCTCCATTAAGTTGAAGTACAAAAAAAGAAAGCATGCACTACAGATCTGCAGATAAATCGCTGAAACGGTACAACCTGCTTTCACACACAAAGCATTCATCTGCAAACATTTCCATACGACTGCGCATCCATAGGTTGTCAATCCTAAAATGTTTCACACAGGCAGAGTGCCAGATTGCTGGCTACAGTCAGGAGTGTGTGGTTCTCATTCAATGAGCAGTTTTGCTTCAACTGTATAGAACACCAATACTTTCAGTTGTATTACCTTGTAGGTTGCTTTGAAGTATTTATGTGAATGAATAATTTATTCTTACTATCTAGCTTTCTGTGTTCAGTCATGAAGAAATATGATATATTTACCTCCATCGATTACTTGTATTGCTGTACTTGTATACTTGCTTATGGGTTGCACATTAGGCCTACACTTGTATGCAGATTTGATACATTTTGTTTGGGGTTTTTTTATGTAAAAATAATGCACATTTTATTAAATGGATATCAAATCAAATATGGAATTTGCAAATTGCAAGTTATTGCAACTGCATTAAAAAGTTATAAAAATGGTCAAATACAATATGCCATAACATTTGCACAGGCTAAAAATGTTAAAACATCATTTGTCTTAGTTTCCCATTATGTTACACTCAGCAAATAAACACTAATTGTTCCATAAAGCACATTTTAACATTTTAACACATTTATTTTAACAGTAAAATATGACATCGGCTGTACATGACTATTGTAAACTATGACTATTGTAAAAGTTATGCTAAAAGTCAGGTTAAGGTTAGGCTTTGGGTCAGGGTCAATCAAGATGTAGAATTATGGTTACAGGCAGCTGCATAGTAAGGAATACACTATTGTAAGTATAGCAATACAAGCGTGTGTGTTTACAGATTGGCATAAAACAGACAAGAAGCTTCAGAAATACGGATGGTTCAATCCAAACATAACACACACCTGCTCAGATCTACTGTTCTCATCAGCCTGATTCATCATAAACTATGTAGAGGTTCATGTATTGCTCAGTCTTGTTTTACACACGCCATAAATAATACAATATATAATGCAAAAGTACATAAACACAGAAAGACACATAACTTTGCACATCGTTTTAAATGAACCTTTTATTTATGAAGCTGTTGCTTAGAATGTTACCTGAGCAAATTATATATACATATATATATATATATATATATATATATATATATATATATATTTTTTTTTTTTTTTATTTACTTTCCCTTTTTAGTTTCATATTAGACTATATATATATATATTTATATTTTTTTTTTTTTTTTTTTTTTTTTTGACACACAAAATATTCATAATGCAGTAAAGAAATAACCTGATTGTATACACATCTTAAGGCACCCCTAAGTAAATGACTGTTTTTGTTTACTGTTTATGTTTTCGTTTTCTGTGCCTTTGAGCAAGGTACCGTGCCCTTCACTGCTCCCTGGGCACTTTACATAGCTGCCCTCTGCTGCACAGTGTCTATGGATTAAAAGCAGAGGTTTGTTTGGTTTACTGTGTGCTGTGCTGTGTCTCACAATGACAAACAGTCACCTTTTCACTTTTTTTCTGATGGAAAATCAACAAAGCCTGTCATTTGTGCAAGGGGTGTCCCAACCTTTGCATATGATTGTACATTGGCAGGTGAAAACATCTTGAATTAATCTAAAATTTCTTAATTTTTTTAATCAGAGGTTGAGACACTCATATATGTCTGGAATGTTAAAAAAAAAAAAATGATTTCATTTAAATTCATTTTCATTTTCATATAAATTTCATTTTTCCCTCACTTTTAGAAGTACAGCTCTAGAAGCACAAAGCAGAACTACTATAAGGTCTGGAGGAAAATATGGACCTATGCAGACTTTTTTCCAGGTACTTTAATAATAATGAACACGCTCATGGGCTGGTTTATTGTGGTGGTGGTCTAATGGTTGGATAGTCGTCTCTGGACTAAGAGGTTCAAATCACACCTCTAGCACTACCACCACTGGGTTCCTGAGCAAAACCCTTAACTCTAAGTTGCTCCAGGGGGACTGTCCCTGTAATTGTCCCTGTAATTAGGAATTGGAAGTAGCTCTATATAAGAGGGGCTGCTGAATGTTGTAAATGTTTATAGAGGCAGAGATTTTTCTCTCCCTCCTGTCTCTTGCAGGACATTCTGCAGGTTTAGGCAAGATGCAGTAACTGGTCTGTTATTCCCATTCACTGTTAGATCCAAAGCAATAACCATCCATGAAAAAGCAAGATTTATTAGCCAGTTATTAACAACCTGAGAGATGAATTGGAATTTGAATTAACCAGTTCTCTGTAGTTAAGTCATCATTTAAATGAACCACAGCAACAAATCTCTCCATGAAATGCGATCAACTCATGCCAATTGTTTAAAGAAAACCTGCAGAGCGGGGACGCCGGCGTCCCACTGGGGTTCCATGTATTAATACAGTGAAACACTGGGACTGACAGATAATTGAACTTCTTTCAAGCTTTGTTTCCTACCAGTGGATTAAGAGAGTTTCTCTGTCAATAGGATAATTAATCCCATAATAATCCTACAATAATCTCATTATAAGAAACAAGTGATACATTGCTGGTACTCAAGATGTTTCCATTTGCCAGTGTTTGATTTTCTACAGTGTGGGAGTATGAAATGACTGTGTAGTCAAAGAGAGGCTCCACATTTTCAAATTTGAAATAAAAGGCTCTTTTTTAGGAAAACCAAAGTTTCACAGTGCTGGTCCAAAGTCTTTGATTCTACTAAAAGCTCCAGGCAGAAAATTATTACATGAAATAATTGCAATTGCGTCTCACACGTTGTGAAAAAGGTTTGGGCCTAAATTGTCCATTGGTGGAGGGGTACATACAGGGCTTTGTGAAGAAAAAAGCACTAATTTACCATCATCAGCATTACCCATAAGCACTCGGTAGACGCATGTAGGTTCATTGATGGGTTTGCACTGTGAATAAATGGCTATTTTTATTTTGCAGACTTCACGACGTTCATTTCAGAGTCTGTTAGTTTCCCTACAATGATCCATTTCACCCCAAATCCACTCTGAGGGACCTTGTTTACCATTAAATTACACAGAAATAGGGTCAAATCTGTATAATTCATCTTAAAATGCTTGACTTAGTATCATTGTATAATACTTCATGCCAAGGCTGATGAACAGGCCTTATGGCGAAGGCCTCATAGTCTCTTCTCGCGATTGTACATTAAAACCTTTTTTTTTTTTTGGAGTAACCTGTCTTGTGTTGATGGTTTTGGATTCTTGTGCTTCAGTGTATATTAAAAAGGTTCAAACCTTGACTGTGAATTCTTCCCCCATGTCTGCTTGCTTTTTGTCTTTCTGAATGCCATAATGTTCAGGAGGGACCTTGGATATGTAATTCCCTCCATTTTCCAGTACATATCTTCACATTGCTCACTCATAACAACGTGGATGATCAGCCAGGCATCATCTTTAATTCACTTTCCTAAACCCTCAATCACACACTCTTTTTCATAGCCACTTGTCCTGATTAGGGTCGTGGGGGGTGCTGGAGCCTATCCAAACTCTCACAGGGCGGAAGGCCATCACAGGGCAGACACACAGACAAACACACTCACACCTAGCATGCAGTTTTCACAGGGAGAACATGCAAATCCACAGAGAAAGCACCCGAAGTTGAACCCAGAACCTTCTCCCACTGTATCGTCCCACTTTTCATCTGCACAAGAGTGAAAAAAAAAAGAAAATACAGAGCACATCCTGATGTGGTTGAACTACATTTACGGCATTTAGCAAACACTCTTATCCAGAGCGACTTTCACGTCCTAATTACAGGGACAGTCCCCCTGGAGCAACTCAGGGTTAAGGGTCTTGTTCAGGGACCCAGTGGTGGTGGTGCCAGAGGTGGGATTCGAACCTGGGACCTCTTGAGCCATAGGTCCAAAGGTAAGTACCCAACCACTAGACCACCACCACCATGAGAGACCTAACCACTCTGAGCATGTACTCTTCCTCTCATGCTCCAGAAGAGCAGAGAATGGTCATCCCTAGCTGTCAGCCTGAATTGTAAATTTGCCCCCAGTCAGATGGAGTATTGTCCCACTTTCACAGCTATCTGCAGGTTATCAATGTTGTTTTGGTGAAGCCTGTGATGCCTGGAAAAGGTTATGAGCGGCTGAAACCAAGGCATTATGAAATTTGTATTGCTGCCTGAAACACCCTGGTAACCCTGACTTCCACTAAGCTTGGCAGACAGCGAGACGTCTAACGTCTTGAACTATTGTTTGTCCAAAAATGTAACCCTTTAACCCAAATTTTGCTGAACATCCTAAGAATATTCAGAGTCTGAAATTTGCACAATATAAGCTTGTAATGGAAACCACTCGCATTAGCATCTTGCAAACTGCATGCTTTAATCACTCACTTCCCTCCAACCACGCAGAGATGTTACGTAAACTCAGATAGAATTATTTCGCTACTTCCTGGCCCAGTATGTCAATTTTTTTTTTTTAATCTGAAAAGAGACTAAAAAAGAACAAACGGGGAAAACACACAAATTACACACACACTCACATTTTATCTTGTTTTTTGCAAGGCTGCTTTAAAAGCAAGACATTCAACATCATGGTTTCCATCCTCAAACCCCACTAATTGCAAACCCAGAATCTCTTCCACTTTCTCTCTGCATGAGGAATGTGCTTGCAGTGAACAGGAAAATAAAAATGCGGCCTTAGCTCTGGAGGTGTGGAATAATTAAGAAGCTGTGATGCAGAGGAGCTGAGAGAGCAAGCGAGCGAGAGAGTGAGAGAGAGAGAGTGTGAGGAAGGAGAGTGCAGGGTGAGATGACACAGATTGCGCTGTAAATTCTGATTTGTGCGGCTCCTGCTGTGATTTAGATCTGCTCCCCACAGCTCGGAGGAGCTGCAGGTGTCTGCAGCATCCAACCGTGTACCTCTGACTGCGCCCCGAGAGAAACGAGCAACACTTCATACACACACGCTCATCTTCTTAAAGCCTGAAATCATATGTACATAATTAAACACCCAAATTAGCTCATGTTTGGTATCTGAGGTTTGACGTCTTTAATGTCGAACAAGAGACCAGCAGTGGTGCACAGCCATCTTTCTCAGGGCTTTGATTAGACATCCGACCAATTCAAAGAACTGTATTTTTGATTTTCTAGTTTAAATGCAAAAATTGAGTGAGTGCTAGCTATGTGGACTTTTACATTTAACAAGATTTATCTGTGCTTCAATAATGTAACATTTTACTCTGAAGTCCTAATTAATTTTAAACTACTTTTTTTTTAACAGGCTCTGATTATGCCATCAATCCATCCATTATCTAAGCCACTTACTGTAAGCGTTTTTTCATGTAAAAATAGGTTATATACCTGAATGTTAGGAACAACTACCATTTCATTGACATTTTTACATTAAAGTCAAGTCTGTTTCATCGTCAGTCAATCAGTTTCATAACTCAGGTCCCCTCTATACATTATAACACTTCCTACAGGGGCAGCGGTGGCCTAGTGGTTGGGCGTTGGTCAGAGGATCGGGGTTCGAACCCCTTCCCAATAGGTTGCCCTGAGGTACCCTTGAGCACGGTCCCGTCCCCGTCACGCTCCTCCCTGCGATGGGCTGGAGACCTGTCCAGGGTGTGTCCCTGTCCTTCGCCCTGTGTGCGCTGGGATGGACTCCAGCGCGACCCCGCTTGGGACAAGTGGCAGAAAATGAGTGAATTAATACTTCCTACATCAGATTTACAATATGAAGTGAAAGTGACTTATTGTCATTGTGAAACACAGCACACAGTGAAACACAACGATACACATACATGCAGCAGGAGGCAGCTGTTGATAGTGCCTGTGAAGCAGTGATGGGGACGGTTCCTTGCTCAAGGGTACCTCAGGGCAATGGTGTGGCATATATACACACTTTTCGAGTGTGTGGAGTGGCTTCATAAGCATACATTGGTGATCACATGCAAAAGTAGAGATGCAGACTTCATATCTCATTCGAAATCTGGGATAATCAATTGAGATTTTAAAACAAATCATTTTTAAAACATCCCATCCACCTACCATTGGTGGTTCAGTGGTAGAATTCTCGCCTGCCACGTGGGAGACGCGGGTCTGATTCCTGGTCAATACACCAGCCATGCATTTTATAGGGCAGCAGTGGCCTAGTGGTTAGGGAGCTGCCCCGGATCGGAAGATTGAGGGTTTGATTCCCTCACCAGTGGGTTGCCCTGAGGTACCCTTGAGCAAGGTACTGTACCCATCACTGCTCCCCAGGCGCTTTCAATAGCTGCCCCCTGCTGCACGTGAGTGTATGGGTGAAATGCAGAGGTTGAATTTTGTTGTGTTGTGCTGTGCTGCGTTTCACAATGACAAGGGTTGTCACTTTCAAAAGTCTTGGGCCACCCCTTATGTCTTTACAGAGAATCACCATGTTGGTGCAAAAGATTCTTGCCTTGCTTTTTTGGTATACTGAGCAGATGAAAATGTTTTCCAGTGACAGCACAATTTCGATATTTGCTGATTAACTATATGAACCAAATGAGTTCAAGACTGTCTAAGACTTTTGCACAGTTCTGGAGATTCACGAAAGCACACAGAGATCCGGCAAGTTCAAGCCCGTTCTGTTTCTGGAGTGGAAGTTCATGTGTAATGAGTGCGATAACGACCTCAGCTGCAATCTGACAGGCGCTCATGAGATAATGCAGAGATACGAGACAAAAAAGTAAATGGCAATGTGAAAGAAAACGATGAGGCCCTGTCCTCCTCTGCTGTCTTCGTCTCCCTTTCCTCTTCTTGCTCTGTTTGCCATCACTCTGTATGAGGAATTCAGACAGTTGTGTATTATTCATCGTTGTCAGGTTTACTTTGGTGCCATATAAGGAGCAGCTCATGCCAAGACTTTGAAGATGACATGCTTCAGTATCACAAATCCACGATGCTGGCTGACCACCATCCTACGTGTTTTGGTGTTGGATAACAGAATAGGGAATATAATATTTATTCTCCATTATCACAAACATTTTCCCTCTTTGTGGTACTATCATGTTCTATGGCTGATTTCCTTCAGGACATCATTACAAAGCTAGAAAATATTTTTGTGATGGATAATATTTTTCCATTGTTGGACCAACCGCACCATTAATGCCTCAGTTCTCCTGAGTCACACTAAGCTGCAGACTAACAGCACTGAGCACAGCTCTGACAATAACTCCACATCTTTGGTGTCCTCAGATGCCCTTGTAACTTCTCATGCTTTGCTGTTTTGTTTCGTTGAATATATTCAGAGGTTGATGAACGTTTGTTGACTTCCAGTATAAAAATAGAACTCAATTCATTTTTATTTCTTTGAGATGAAATAAAACAAGTGTAATGTTTTTTCAGCTGAGCCAAGGTGATAATAAACGAAATGCTGTGTCATGACGGAGATGGGAAGGAGTTCAAATACTTTATACCTAAATGGTGGATTTTCTACTCTTTAGCTTTAAAACGGACTCTACTTTAGGTTTAATGCATGAGCGGGGAATTTTTTCAGTACTTTTTCATTTAAATCATTGTACGTTCTCAACATGGAGAATAGTTTCAAATTAAAAGGACAAAAACACACAGAACTTACCATCGTTTGGTGCATCCATTGCAGCAGGGCACACACGACAGACGTAAAAGGACACAACTGACAAACGGATTTGATTGTGGAGGAAAGTTGTGTTTGAGTCTGATGTCCAGCTGTTAGAGACATGGATGTAAGGAACGAAGTTCACAGTAAATTGTTTTTATTGTATATGAAGTCGAAAGGGTTTAATGGTCTTTGAATTATACTAATATGGCAGGAGTTTCAGTTTGCTTTGCAATGAAGGGGCCAAAAGAACATCATTCAAAGAGCTACTTTTTACTTTTATTCTCTGAGTACATTTGAGAGCCTGTACTTTTTTTAATCAGAGCTTCTACTTTTACTTTTACCAGCACTTCTATCTGAATATGTGTGCTTTTGCCATCTCTACTTGTCGCTCATGTCCCAAAAGAAGAAGTATGACCCAAATAATGCTCTTGTAGCTAAGGGTAAATGGCTCATATCTTCTGGGCTTTGCTAATCGCTACATGTTGTCTGCCTTTTCTTTTACTGCATGCTAAACTAGATATGATTTTAACTGCTCATATTTGTTTCTTAAGACTAAAACGGCCTGCTAAGAGCTTTAAGGAGGGACGCTATAGTGACATCCAGGCTGGGCATACTGTCCCCAACCTGCAGGTGCCAGTGCCTTTAGTCTGATCCATTCTCAGTGTAGACCAACATGGGATAAGATGAGAAGATGAGATCCTGATTTGCCAAAAGAATGCAATGCTAAATTGTTGTTTGTTAATTTTCCTGGTTTCTCAGGGCTCACGTCTGCTCAGGTTTGCTTCCTATCACCCCCTAGAGTACTGTTACGGAAATTTAATAACATGCCGTGAGGTTGTATTAATGGGCTGTTTTTGCTTGCTTAAGAGTTTTCAATATTGTACCTCCAGGAATTCTTTGCATTTGTGGGGTGAAGTGAAAGTGACTATTTGTTATTTTGAGCACACAGCATTGAACTTGGTGAACCACAACGAAATGCATCCTCTGCATTAAACCCAGTACACACTGTGCTGTGGGCAGCCATATCCAGCACCCGGGGAGCAGTGATGATGGTACCTTGCTCAAGAATACTTCAGGATAACCTGCTGGTTCAAGATTGGAACCCACTAGCTTCTGATCCTGGGGCAGCCCTGCCCCCACAAAGAAAGTGTAAGTGACAACCCTTGTCATTGCAAGGACACACAGTGAACCACAACGAAATTGGTCCTCTGCATTTAACCATGCTGCAGTGGGCAGCTATTGAAAGCGCCCGAGCAGCAGTGACAGGGACGGTACCTTGCTCAAGGGTACCTCTGGGCAACCTGCTGGTGAGGGAATCGAACCCACAATCTTCCGATGCGGGGACAACTCCCTGACCACTAGGCCACCGCTGCCCCAGGAGGGGCTGAAGTGTATGTACATTTCAGGACAAGGCTCAATAATAACCAAAACATGAGAAGAAACATAAACACCTTGTTCAATTCTACAGGCTAAAAAAATGAAAAATAGACATAGATGCAATAAAATGTAGACCATGAGTCCTTTAACAATATCAAAAGCTGATATTTTTCATAGTTGACTTAAGACCACAAAGGGCTTAACAGAATGTTCCTTTCGCCTGATTCACAGCAGTCACTCTTTGCACTCTTCACATCTTCACAGCACTTAAAGCATCGTTCTGGGAGATGTATTCCTTTGGCTTCTTTTGAATTAGCTGCTGATTCGCCCGGCTGTGTCCGATGGCACTCAGCAGTGAGCTCTCAGCTGTTTACAGAGTTGTGTTCTCTGTAAAGCCCAGGATGAAGGAGGTTACAGCTCATCAGAGAGACTCGGCCTTTTCTAATCATGGTTCCTCCAACAATGAAAAAGCAACTTAGCAGCAGAGCTATAATGCATTATCGCATCAGATTTAGAAGATACCGGGTACAGAGCCACCTCACAGTGAGATTTCCAGCTGGGGGTGCCTGGGCTCCTTGCTTAGGATGGTTAGGATACGTTGCTTAGACACGAATGGATGATTGAGGTCAGTCTGTTAGGACCTCAACTCAGACCAAAGGTTTTAAACCCGTCCATCCATCCTTCTATCCATCCATCCATAGATTAACTAAATCACTTATCAAAGGCTCAGAAACACCCTGTACAGTTCACTCAGTTAAATCAGGTTTTAGAGTATGCATTGAAGTTTCAGTTTCTGATGCTTTGAATTGATTTGATTCAAATCATTCCACATACATGAAATTATAAACGACATCAACATAGTTACATGTTATATGTATATACAACTATATGTCTATCTGTCTGTCTGTCTGTTTATCTATCTATGTGTGTGCGTATATGTGATTAAATCAAGTCTGTTTTTTGTTTTGGTTGGGGAGCTTTGTTGCTTAATTAAACCAAGCCTATCACATCTTTTAGCTCCACTGATCCCACCTGGCTAATTGTCTTGCTATTTTAGCACAGATGCAACAGTCTCATGAAGCGTTACAGCGAATAGGCACACAATCTGGGCCCAAAGCTTTTAGAATAAGATCTCTGGCACAAAATCAGTCAGTTTCTTGCCCCAAACATAGTCAATACGGCATCCTAAGTTTGCTTCTTTAGTTTTACACAAAAGCTACCAGACCCAAGAAGAAACGTACAAAAGGGCACAGTCTAATGTGTTGACTCATACTTCTCAGTCACATGGTTATCACAGAGCCCTGGAGGTCAAAAAACCATTTAACTTCAGGTAGGAATATACAACAGCGAAGTCCCTGCCAGAGTTGCACTTTGGTAATGTCTTCCTTTCATCCATATTGTCATTCTCAACCACATTGGGAAGGATTTTCGAAGGATGTGCTTATGTATTGCACATGTCTAAATTTAGGTTTTCGACTAAGTTTGTAGGGGTGCTGTCCCAGTGGTGAAAAACGGATCAATATCCAGGACAGGTCAACCACACAGACACATTCACACCTAGAGGGAAATTTAACCCCTAGAAAGGACACCGGCTGTCCCGTCCGGAAATCCATCCCAGAACCTGCTCTCTGTGAGGCCATCCATCCATCCATCCATCCATCCATTTTCTGCCACTTGTCCCAAACGGGGTCGCAGGGGGGTGCTGGTGTCCAACCCAGCGCACACAGGGCGAGGACGGGGGACGCACCCTGGACAGGTCCATCGCAGGGAGGAGCGGGATGGGGACAGCACCTTGCTCAAGGGTACCTCATGGCAACCCATTGGGAAGGGGTTATACATATAGCTATACCCGATATATATAAATATTCCCGATTCTCCAATCGCCCTCTCTGAGGCAATAGCACTAATCCCTGATAAAACTAATTTCCTGATGAAACAAAAAATGATGACATTTTAAGAATCTGTGAAATCCTTCCTCTTCCTCTGTAATGGCTTCTTTTAGATAAACATCTTAAAGCAAGTTTTCTCATTTATGCATATTCCAGTAGATAATAACTCATTAGCATATCCGTATGTTTTGTTTTCTTTTTGCTTTTTTTTTTTCATTCAAAAATGACAGTGTCACTACTTTTTAAGAGTTGTGTGAATTCATGACTCAGAGCCACAAGCATGCAGGTTCAAAAACATGAATCCTGCTTAAAAGGAAGAAAGTTATGATGGAAAATAGTTTTGACATAAACGTTCTCACCTGTGGGTCAGGGCTTTTTATTTACTTTTATTTAGAACGTTCCGTTCACAGCATGACGTAGGATTTTCCACAGGCAGTGAATAACTCTTCAGTGTCACAAAACTAACAAAACAGCTCAGAGCGTACTCTCCACAGCTATATATATAGCTATATATATATATATATATATATATATATATATATATATATATATATCTGAATATTTAAAATTTGATGTCATCAAGATCACTGGGGTAACCGAACTGAATTCCCTTCTACCAATGAAGAAGTAGATTCACTCTTTCACCGTGGAAGATGTTAAACTAGCTTCATGACTCACTCATCGCCACGTTTTAGGACCAGTGTGGAAGAATATTAGGATGTTTGCACATATAGTTTGCTTTCAAATTTTAATTGGACAAAAGACTGAACGACACTGTTTCTAGTCTAATGAAAGCACTCAGTTCCTGGTGAAGTGAAAGTGACTATTCTTCATTGTGAAACACGGCACGGCGCACAGCGAAACACAACGAAATTTAACCCCTGCTTTTCACCCATACACACCGTGCAGCAGGGTGCAGTTATTTAAAGCAACGGGGAGCAGTGAAGGGGACGGTTCCTTGCTCAAGGGTACCTAAGAACAACCTACTGATCTGGGATTCAAGCCCACGAGCTTCCAATCATGGGGCCTAGTTTCTAAACACTAGGCCACCAATGGCCGCTCTGGTTCAATTAAAAAAACAAGCAAGCAAATACAGTCTAACAGATAAGCAGTTGAAAACAATTAAAAATAATTAAAAAAAAAGAACGAGCTGTGATTGGTCACTTTGTGATTGGGAACAGTATGGACCAATGTGCAAAGACCGGTACTTATACAACCCTGAAATGTATCAAATATGATTGAAATTCATGGACATATATGTGACACCACAGTCCCATTACACACATTCTGATCATTTGTCAACGGAATAATTCTTTATATGTGATTTAGTGTGAAAGTCAATCTCATGAGGCCTCCACACTAGAGCAAAATATCCAGATATCCTCCCTTCTTCCAAAATGTCAACCAACATGGCCTCTCGGGTTGTTTAGCTTTGGCTGATCAGTGTGTTATGACAGGAAAAGAAAGAAAAAGATCAAAGTCTATTTCCTGAAAAGTTATGCTGGCCTTTCTACTGTCTCTCACCCCACATGGTGAATGTAAAATTGCTCGGCGAGTCTTATTCTCGGGAGAGAAGGGGTCTGGGCACATGGTACGACGCTCAGAATCCTAATGCAGGTTTTACAGACGGGGCTGCTGGATTTGAGAATCCCCCGTCACCTCAGTTTAAACCAAACATTCCTTCTGGTAAATGTCTCCCGTTGACCCCACTTATATCTGGGATAAGGACAGAAAGGCCAGGTTTAAGACATGTTTCTCAGGTTTAACCCTTTCACACAGGTGATAAGAAGTGGCTTTGCAGAAATTTGTTTGGTTCTCTCAAGAAAACCAAGTTTAAAAAGGCATAAATTGGCACAAAACCTCTTATCTGCTTTTTTATGCGTTTGTGTATATCTAAGGTTAGATTTTATTGCTCATGATTCATACTCATCTTACCAAATGTTCATGCACACACACACACACACACACACACACATGCTCCTCTGCAGATGCTGCTCTGTACCTGTTCTATGCTGAGTGACAAAGTTGAATCCGGTCAAATGTAATCTAATGTTGTGCAGATTACACAGGTGTGTCACATCGCACACCGGCAGTAATTTGCCTTCCATGCACAATTCACATTTTTGGCTTGCTTCCCTCTGTGTCTCTCATTTCAGGATAAATGTATCTGCCTGAAGGAGGGATAACAGTAAGGGGCTGTTTCTCAGGGGTTAGTCTCGGCCCCAGTGCACAAAGCTTCATAAAGACAGGGTTGGGTGAGTTTGGTGTGCAAGAAAGAATTTAACTTCTTGTCCAGCATCAATGCCTGACCACACATCTTGTGGGAAGCCTTGCGAGAAGAGTGGATGCTGTTGCAGCTGCAAAGGGGAGACCAGCTCTGTATTGATGCCTATGAATTTTGAATAGGATGTCATAAAACTTTCTGTAGGTGTGATGCTGCCCTTATATTTTAATCCTTTAAAAAAAATCAGTAAAACTATGAAAAAAGCACTTATTGTGCGAAAAAATGGAGTGGAAAGCTGCAAAAAAATCCCTTGCGGTGTATAAAAATATTAAAATACGTTCTGGCAGAAATCAGAAATCAGAAATCTGTAGCGTGTCATAAAGGCTAAATAGCATTTCTGTTTTATTTACCATGCTGTACTGATAGGTGAAGTGAAACCAAAAAGACAAGCAATAAGAGCAAATAAATAAAGGCTTAAACACACAGAGATGAGGCAGAGGCGAGAGGTCCCTTGGAGGAGATAAATAGGATATGAAGAAAAACTTTTTATGAGGTTGTAATAACAGACTACATTAAGGATTTAACATGTTGGGAGCCAGCTGTCATTGTTGACAGAATGGGAGAGTGTAACTGGGCTGATTTATCACTGAAAACATCCACCTGCAGCTGGTGACTGTAAAAAAAAGCTATCTTGAAAATAAAGCAACCTGGAAAAATATTATCAATTTAAAATATTTTATTATTGAAGATGGTGCAGCTCAAAATATCCGAATAACATAAAATCTCTAAATCTCACACCCAGGGACATTTATAGACATTTGGGAGCATAGGCAATATTCTACTTCATATATTTTTGCTTTATTTTAAGGTGTGATAAAAGACATACTGTAGATTTATACTGGATTAAAAATCACTCTGAATATTACTGTCTGCCTGGTGAAGATTCATACTGGATTAAAATCAGAGCACAGTATTTATTGTGAGAAATCCAGTCACTTACTATCAGACCATAAAGACTGCACCCACTGCAGATTCATAGTGGATGGAAATATCACAACAGTCATTACAGACTGTATAAATTACACCTAGTGCAGATTCATACTGGAAAGAAAAATCACAACAATCTTTACAGACTGTACAAATGACATACAGTGCAGAATCATACTGGATGAAAGAGATGGGCATTGTAAAGAAGTTAGAGTTTCCAAACTAATTCAGCTCCTTTTACACTCACTAGGGCTCTTTCTGAAGGGGAGTCCTCTTGTTCAGAGCGACTTCCATTATCCAACTACAGGGTCAGTCTTTCTGGAGCAACTTTGGGATTAAGGTCTTTCTCAGGATTTGAACCTGAAACTTCTTGGTCCATTGGCAAGTGTCCTAAGACTTGGCAACCACCTACTCCATATACCTGATTCAAGCCATTTCCCCCATCCTCCTCTTCACCGCTGGTCTATGAGTTTATTTACTGTTTCTGTTGGGATTTCTCATACTTGGGTACCGAGGTATTAGGTTTGGATTTGTTGGTGCTTCTATTTATACATGATTTATGACCCAGCCTGTGTGTACTGGACCTTGTGTTATCTGGACTATATTTTTTGCTGTAAGTGAAGCTGTGGACTTACATTTTCAGAGTCTTCTGAATTTTCTAGTCTTTTTGTTGAATTTAACGTGCATTTGATATTCATGCTGATATTTAATTAAAGTGCTGCATATCTTTGTGCATGTTAATTGTAAAAAAAGCAAAACAAAAGACGTCACAGTAAGTATTTACCATGAGCTACAGTTCAAGAAACTTTTGTGGGCAATATTGAGCCTTGAGATGGATTGGCCTCACGTGCTGCTATGCTGAGTCATCCATCACAGGTTTTTAGTAGAACTCTCACGTGGAGAAAAGGTTGTAACAAGGGCTACAGATGGGCCAGGAGCACCGCTAAACTCAATTTTCTCTGCCCACTGTATAGGCGAAAGAAAGCACTATGTTAGACGTGCTCACAGAATCCTATTTTAACTTTGATTGCGGGGCTAAACTACATGCCACGAACATGACCAAGCAAAATCCCTACAGACTCGATATTACTCATTAAGCCTCAGCATCTTTGGGGCTAACCGCTTTCAGGTTCTGTGAAGTCAGGCTGCACTGCATCTGTCCATAGAGCTAACAGAAGGGGAATCTGGACATGCTCTGGGTGAAAATGAATGACCTTTTAAGGTGAATAAATGAAAAGTTGCTGAAAAGATGCCCTTTCACTTTCACTTCTGTTTTCTGAAGTCGTTGTAAAATAATCACTCAACAGTCATTTCAATTAGCTAAAGCTGCAACTGTTGTTCATGTTCAAGGGGCTGCAGCTGGCTATATATGAGCTAAAGAAGGGAGATGTGCATGGGCACAAAAAAATTGGAGCTTCTCTTTTGCTAGTTGCACTTACACATTTATTTATTGGAAAGCATAAAAGTGCAGATTTTTTTCTTCAATTTTGCACTGAAAGTGTGAGAGAAATGATTCTGAGTGCTTAATGCTACCATGTTAACTGTTAAAGCAGCTCCTCTTAAAATATCAAAAATGGAATAATGCTTCAGAAACCACTAAAAATGTTCTAAACGTTTTAGGCTTGGCAATCCATTCTTCAGTAATAAGGTCTTACTGGGTTTCTTGACAAAAATGACTACTTTTCAAGATCCACTCAAGTCAATCCTTCCATCCATCCACTTTCTGAGCCGCTTATCCTAACCAGGGACATCGCGGTGGGTGAGGAGAGGTGTTATACCCAAGCAGGCACGGAGACAACATGCAAACCCTATACACGAAGGACCCAGGCTGGGAATTGAACCCAGAACCTTTGCGCTGTGAGACAGCACTGTCCTCTGTGCCATCAAGTCAAATATGCCATACAACATCAAAACAAGAAAGAAAAAAGTGTTTGGGTTTCCAGTTCAGGTCAATTCTGTGTTTGCCCCAGTACAGCTACCAACCTAGAACCCTCCCCTGATGGGGGCTTGAGTCCTCGCTTTTTCCTTAACAAGAAAGTGACAGTCTTTCTCAGCTTTATATTCTGAAACAGCCAATACCCTGGGCTGATTTTCCACAACATAATTCTTCCTGACTTGATATGGATATGGTGCATCTTTTATTCTTTCGCTTACCGTTTATAGACACCCAATAAAACCATGACATGATTACACAGCTTTGATTTACAGTAGCTGTAATATCATTTGCCGTGTACTCTGATTTCAAATTAATTTGGGTGAGGGATGAGATAACAATAAAGGCTCGTCCTTTTTATTCGTCAGTAGACCTATACAGGAAACAAACCAACCGTGCTGGAAATAATACAGTTTTACTGGCCTGGCCTGGAGTGAGGACTGATTTCCCGGAGCTTTCCTGTACTGTAATCCATTTAAACAAAACAAGATGCGCACAGCAACAGTATAATTCAAAGATAAATGATCAAATGCTTCAAGGACTTAAAAGTGGAAATAAACACACACTTATTTTAATGACTAGTAACCTTCTAGGATTCATTCCAGGTTGACAGCCTGGTTCCTTTCTGTGGAGAGTTTGCATTTTCCTTTGACGTGTGGTTTTTTCTGGGTGGTCCAGTTCCCTCCCACAGATCCTGAATTGCCCATAGGTGTGATTGTGTGTGAGCGTGTGTGAGTGTGTGTTTAGCCTGCGATGAATTAGATGCTTGTTTCTCTGCTTGGAGCACCAAGGAGCAATGAGATGAGAGAACCTAGTTAGAAAAGGCAGTTAAGATGGGTGGATGGATGGATGGATGAAGTGCTGCTGGATTAAAATGTTTACTATCCAAAAATTTTCCAGTCAAGGGCAGCTCCGTGGACTGGCTATTGCAAATTATATTGATCTGCAGACTCAAACTGTACAGCGAGGTAAAGGGAAGAAAGTGCTTCTAATAGATGACTAAGCTTTAATAAATCACAGATTTCAGTCATATCAAATGATAAAATAAAGATTTGGTGTGATGGCATGGGGGACCTTGCTTCACTACTGAATGCATAATTTAATCACTGAAATGTAAACTAATTATTCGGTTTTGTTGTGAAACAGTAGATTTGGACATTTTTTCATCTTCTGCTGTTGTTCTTGATGCTCTCCTGATCTTTCTGCTAAAGATATCTAGCAATTTTATTTATTACCCAAGAACACCAGTAACCCAGCCACTAGGGATGCACAAGCCAGTATATTTCTTCGTGCCGGTCC
The DNA here is from genome assembly GCA_017165825.1 of Hepsetus odoe. Taxonomy (NCBI): domain Eukaryota; kingdom Metazoa; phylum Chordata; class Actinopteri; order Characiformes; family Hepsetidae; genus Hepsetus; species Hepsetus odoe. The sequence continues at coordinate 4,321,270 of CM029373.1, read as the reverse complement.
CAAGCCCGGGTAAATGGGGAAGGTTCCGTCAGGAAGGGCATCCGGTGTAAAACTTTGCCAAATCAATATGCGGACAACGATACAGAATTCCATACCGGATCGGTCGAGGCCCGGGTTAACAACAACTGCCACCAGTGCTGTTAGTCTACAGGGTGCTGGTGGAAACTGGACTACTGTTGGCCAAAGGAGAAGAAAAAGAAAAAGAAGAAGAAGAAGAAGAAGAAGAGGAAGAAGAGGAAGGCATGTCCAGATGGAGAAGGAGAGGAAGAAGGGGAGGAGAGTGGAAGTGAGGGTAGGGACTTTGAATGTTGGCAGTATGACTGGTAAAGGTAGAGAATTACCTGATATGATGGAGAGAAGAAAGTTTGACATTTTGTGTGTGCAAGAGACTAGATGGAAGGGTAATAAGGCCAGGTGTACTGGAGGAGGGTTTAAACTGTTCTACCATTCTACCAAGGTTGGACAGTAAAGAGGGAGAAAAGGACTTTTATCGATTGGCTAGACAGAGAGACAGATCTGGGAAAGATGTGCTGCAGGTCAGGGCAATTAAAGATAGAAATGGAAACGTACTCACAGGTGAAAAGAACGTGTTGAGCAGATGGAAGGAATACTTTGAGCAGCTGATGAATGAAGAAAATGAGAGAGAGAGAAGACTGGATGATGTGAGAAGAGTGAACCAGGAAGTGCAGCAAATAAACAAGATGAAAGTAAGGGCAGCGATGAAGAGGATGAAGAATGGAAAGGCTGTTGGCCCGGATGACATACCAGTGGAAGCATGGAGGTGTTTAGGGGAGATGGCTAGATAGGGGAGATAGGCTCTAGAGAGGAGAGGAATGAAAGTGAGTAGAGCAAAGACAGAATACATGAGTGTGAATGAAAGGGAGGAAAGTAGAGTGGTTAGGATGCAGGGAGTGGAGGTAACAAAGGTGGAGGAGTTTAAATATTTAGGATCAACAGTTCAGTGTAACGGTGAGTGTGGAAGAGAGGTGAAGAAGAGAGTGCAGGCTGGTTGGAATGGGTGGAGAAGAGTGGCTGGAGTGATTTAGGACAGATGCGTACCAGCTAGAGTAAAAGGGAAGGTTTACAGGACAGTAGTGAGACCAGCTATGTTGTATGGGTTGGAGACGGTAGCACTGACAAAAGGCAGGAGGCGGAGCTGGAGGTGTCAGAGTTAAAGATGCTGAGATTTTCGTTGGGTGTGACGAGGATGGACAGGATTAGAAATGAGTATATTAGAGGGACAGATCAGGTTAGACGTCTTGGAGACAAAGTCAGAGAAGCAAGGTTGCGTTGGTTTGGACACGTCCCGAGGAGAGATGAGGATTATATTGGAAGGAGGATGTTGAAGATGGAGCTGCCAGGAAAGAGGAGAGGAGGAAGACCAAAGAGGAGGTTTATGGACGTGGTGAGAGAGGACATGCAGGTGGTCGGTTTGAAGCAGGAAGATGCAGAGGACTGTAAGAAACGGAGACAGTTGACCCCTAAACGGGAGCAGCCGAAAGAAAAAGAAGAAGACCCAAGAACACCAGTGAATCTACGCTTGTCTTCTGAGAGTTTATGTTGAAGTAAAAGTGACTATTTTGTCATTGTGAAACACAACCTCTGCTTTTCACCCACACACACACAGTGGAGGGCAGCTATTTACAGCACCCAGGGAGCCATGATGAGGACGATACTTCAAGGGTATCTCAATGCAATTTACTGGTCTGGGATTCAATCCCACAACCTGCCGTTCCTGGGACCTAGTCACTAACCACTAGGCCACCACTGCCCCATGTAATGAAAATGATAGATTTTTTCTTTTCAGGGAAAAGAGGACATCTGTCTGTGAGATCTGTGGTCACACATTTCTACAAGTTTTTTGCTACATCCATCCAATATCTGAGCTTCTTTTCCTAACCCAGGTGGCCAGAGACTGTTCCAGTGCTCATAGGGCAGAAGGTAAGGTTGCCAGTACATCAGCAGGCAGACTTTCACACCTAGGTAGCAATAGCATCTCCAGTCCACCTGACACCTTAGGACTGAGTGAGCAAACCCAAGCCTAGAGGAAACCCACGCAGACTTGGGGAAAACATGCACAATCTGTGTGCTACTTGTTTTGCGTTAAATAAGTATTGAAAGAAGAAGGATGATCTGGAGGCCATGAGTATTAGCACAATGAACCTCCACTCTTTCCCAGTCTCTCTGCACATGTACACTACATCCTCACCTCTCTACTCTCTGAGTAGTAACATTTATTATTCATCCTGCTCGTTTTATTTCAAAGAGCCGGTTAAAAAAAAAAGAAAAGCCAGCAGTGTGGCTCCCTGATGCTTTATTCATAGGACAGCGGCTCGCTGTTACAGGAGCTGCCCCCGCACACCACTTAACACTGTCTGCAACTGAAGAAACACAGAGGAGACGTTGAAGATGCGTTGAAAGAACGTTGACATTTCTCATATCATATTATTGAGGTCTTTTGTTTTCATGGGAACTAAATAGACGACCTGCTTAGTCCATCCAACAAGACATTAGGTCCTTGTCACTTTTCGCCTCTGTACAGGTGCAGTTGCCTAGTAACAACCCAAATGAGGCACACGCACAGAACAGCTGGAGAACACTCTTCCACTGCTAAATTTGTCCTGTTATGCATGAAGAAGGGCTAAGGACTTCTAACAGAGAGTCTCCGTTGGAGGCCCAGGAAACATCCCCGAGGCAGTGCACCTACAGTTTGGTGGGGACCACACAAAAGTCCATTTCTGCAAACCAAGGGCACTTTACAATGTGCCACCTGGGGTCCAGAGATACTTAACTCCAAAAGCTTGACTTTGCTCAAATATGTCCATAATCTAACTGGACATACAAGTAATGGAAATTTACAGTGTGCTAAAACTTGAGCCACCTACATATGAATCAAGCAGAACCAAGTCTAACTTAAGACATGAAGCAATGAAGAATCAGGTGCGGAGGATCACATGATCAGGTGATGTTTACTGCTGATGCCGAACGCTGAGTGATTGGAACCCCTTTATCTATCTTTATCTTTAGGCACTTTGCAGCGTGTCACAGTAACACATTTGTTTCAATTTCTTTTATTTATTCTGCTCATATGCGACAGATGCCCAACACTTGCTCACAGGTGTGTCTGCCCTATGATGTCCTGGCTGTTTCTGCCTTCTACCTTATAAGCTGGTAAAGGCTCTGGCACATTCCATAGACAAGCATAAACGAGGATTATATTGGAAGGAGTTATGCTGAAGATGGAGCTGGCAGGAAAGAGGACGAGAAGAAGACCAAAGAAGAGGTTTATGGATGTGATGAGAGCGGACATGCAGGTGGTTGGTTTGAAGGAGGAAGATGCAGAGGACAGTAAGAAATGGAGATGGTTGATCTACTGTGGCGACCCCTAAATGGGAGCAGCTGAAAGAAGAAGAAGAAGAAGAAGAAGAAGAAGAAGAAGAAGAAGAAGAAGGGAATCTAAACTTAAGTTAAAGATGTGAATGCAACTCCATCATTGTGGAAAAGTTCCACTGCTCCATCGCACAGTGCTGCAGGGCTTTAGAGCCCATAAACAAGCTGTATGTGCACAACTGAGCACATGTGTCAGCAGTGGGTGCAACTTAAAGCAGATTTAAGTTGAGCTCATAAATCAAAGCGTTAGATTTCCCAAACTGTGTCAGTTCCCATCAGTTTTATAGGCTTTATCAAATTTTCTGCTCTCATTGGGCCAGTGTTTACCCAGCTCTGTGTAAGTGTGCGTATGTGTGTGTGTGTGTGTGTGTGTGTGTGTGTGTGTGTGTGTGTGTGTTGGTGTTAGTGTTTGTTTGTTTGTGTGTGTGTCAAGCTTTCACGCACCATGGGGTCGGTTTTACTTGGGTAGGCTGTCTTTGCCGTTTTTGCTGCTCAGAAGAAATGTGGACAAATGTAGACATTGTGTGAGTGTGAGTGAGTGTGAATGAGTGAGAGAGGAGGAGGAAGAGAGCGGTAGAGATAAAAACACAGAATGAGAAAAAATTAGAGCTTGAGAAAGAAAAAAAGAGATAAGACTGAGAGAGAGAGAAAGAAAGAGAGAGAGAGAGAGAGAGAGAGAGAGAGAGAGAGAGGAGCTTTTGTGTGTTTATTCAATAATTTATATAAAAGCCAGTCTGGCTTCTTCAACTCAGCAGGGACTCTTACTGTAATAAACCAGGGTCTCCCTCTTCTCTCTCTCTCTCTCTCTCTCTCTCTCTCTCTCTCTCTCTCACTCTCTCTCTCTCTCTCTCTCTCTCTCACTCTCTCTCTCTCTCTCTCTCTCTCTCTCTCCTCTCTCTCTCTCTCTCTCTCTCTCTCTCCTCTCTCTCTCTCTCTCTACTCTCTCTCTCTCTCTCCTCTCTCTCTCTCACTCTCTCTCTCTCTCTCTCTCTCTCTCTCTCTCTCTCTGATGTTTCACAATAAATTCTCTCTCTATTTCCTTTCGGTCTCTCCCAATCTCTTTCTCTCTCTCTCTCTCTCTCTCTCTCTCTCTCTCTCTCTCTCCTCTCTCTCTCTCTCTCTCTCTCTCTCTCTCTCTGATGTTTTTCACAATAAATTCTCTCTCTATTTCCTTTCAGTCTCTCCCAATCTCTTTCTCTCTCCTCTCTCTCTCTCTCTCTCTCTCTCTCTCTCTCTCTCTCTCTCTCTCTCTCTCTCTCTCTCTCTCTCTCTCTCTCTCACTCTCTCTCTCTGATGTTTTTTCACAATAAATTCTCTCTCTATTTCCCTTTCGGTCTCTCCCAATCTCTTTCTCTCTCTCTCTCTCTCTCTCTCTCTCTCTCTCTCTCTCTCTCTCTCTCTCTCTCTCTCTCTCTCTCTCACTCTCTCTCTCTCTCTCTCTCTCTCTCTCTCCTCTCTCTCTCTCTCTCTCTCTCTCTCTCTCTCTCTCTCTCTCTCTCTCTCACTCTCTCTCTCTCTCTCTCTCTCTCTCTCTCTCTCTGATGTTTTCACAATAAATTCTCTCTATTTCCCTTTAGGTCTCTCCCAATCTCTTTCTCTCTCTCTCTCTCTCTCTCTCTCTCTCTCTCTCTCCTCTCTCCTCTCTCTCTCTCTCTCTCTCTCTCTCTCTGATGTTTTTTCACAATAAATTCTCTCTCTATTTCACTTCTCTCCCAATCTCTTTCTCTCTCTCTCTCTCTCTCTCTATCTCTCTCTTGTATAAGAGACAGCTCTCTCTCTCTCTCTCTCTCTCTCTCTCTCTCTCTCTCTCTCTCTCTCTCTCTCTCTCTCTGATGTTTTTTCACAATAAATTCTCTCTCTATTTCCCTTTCGGTCTCTCCCAATCTCTTTTTCTCTCTCTCTGTCTATCTCTGTTTTTGCTATCTCTGCCTCTCTTGTATTTTAATGCATTGTTGAGGAACGGTTCTCCAGACTTCCAGAAGGACAATGTTTTTGTTTCTCATTTTCAGTGCTGTCCCAAAATCTGAGGTCTCACAGGACTGTTTTGGTTTATTAAACCTTCAAGCAGAACAAAGTCTAACATGAGACATGAAGCGGTGAAGAAACAGATGTTTCCAGATGATCAGGTGATTAGTTTATTGCTGATGCTGAATGCTGATTGGCTGGAACCCCTTTATAGACATTTTTAGGCACGTTTGTTCCAGTTCTCATTTCAATTTTTTCAATTCTCAATTTTCATTTAATCTTCTACTTTGATTTAATATTTCAAACATTTCACAAATTATGAAGAAACAAGGAATGGCTTTGAGAAAAGACTTTGGTACTATATGTCTTCATAGCTGATAAAATGCCCCCATTAATAAAAATTGCTGTTCACTATAACCAGGCTCCTTTGCCCCACCTTGGCTGATAATGTATTTTTTGTTGGGCCTACAGGCCAGGCTGCAATAGTTAATATCCTGAACTGATGATCAGTGAAACAAGCCTGTGTGAGAGTTTAGTATCACAAAGTGTGGCATTTTGGGAACCAATATGGCTGCAATAATCCCAGTTTCAACTCTGATCAAAGTGATACATGACTCGTATATTGGCTTGTGTATAATGGCCGCTGTTATCTCACTAATAGCTTATTCTTGAGTAAGCGGTTGGGTGGATGTCTTCCAGTTTAATTGTTAAACCTAAGACAAGGCCTCTGTCAGGCTCAAGAGCCTGGAAATGTTGCTCTACAGCACTGTGCAAAAGTTTTAGGCTGTGAAGTTTTAGATGTGGAAAAAATGATGTAAACAAAGAACGCTTTCAGAAATGGAAGTGTTAATCATTTATTTCCATCAATCAACAAAATGCAGTGAATGAACAAAAGAGAATCTAAATCAAATCAATATTTGGTGTGACCACCCTTTGCCTTCCAAACAGCATCAGTTCTTCTAGGTACACTTGCACACAGTTTTTGAAGGAACTCGGCTGGTCGGTTGTTCCAAACATCTTGGAGAACTAACCACAGATCTTCTGTGGATGTAGCTTCCTCACATCCTTCTGTCTCTTCATGTGATCCAGACACACTGGATGATGTTGAGATCAGGGCTCTGTGGGGCCAGAAGAACTGATGCTGGTTTGAAGGCAAAAGGTAGAAACACCAAATATTGATTTGATTTAGATTTTTCTTTTGTTCGCTCACTTTGCATTTTGTAAATTGATAAAAATAAACAATCATTATTTATATTTCTGAAAGCGTTCTTTGTTCACAGCATTTTTTCCACACCTGCTTAAAACTTTTGCACAGTGCTGTACATCTCACTGCCATTCAATAAAGAGGATTTATCTTGTGGTCCAAGCATTCCAGTATCTTGTATGGTTTCAGTTTGACAGATTACGTGCTCCATTGGCCACATTAGTGATGTAAATAAACCATGTAACCTTTGTGTGTACTTTTTTAAATCTAAATGTTTGGGCAAGAAAAGTAGGCTGATTTATCAGAGTAGTTTTATTATGTTCGGCTTCTTGAAGTTTGGCTGAAAGACTAAGTTCACGGAGAGGGGTGGGTGTGGCAGAAATCTGCACAATGCACTCTTATCTGCTCTTATAATTAGTTTAGGCTGTGCATTATGCAGCAATATTCTGAGATTCATTCCAGAAAAAAATGAAATCAGCTTTAAAGTCATTCCCGCGTTCTTTTAGAGCCTTCCATTTATAGATAGGAATCGGTTGATGTAACAAATTCTACTGTTCCAATGAAGGACACTAAATCTAATTTTACACCAACATTTATACCGTTCCTTTGAGGGCTTTGAACTGTGTTTATTTAAGTTTACATGCATATTTTAAGGACCCACTTCTTAGAACTAGGTCTAAACCTTGACTAAATAGAATTATAATGGGCCCACATGCTACATTTTTTCTTTTTTCTTTTTTTCCCCTGAGAGATCCCCTTATAATGCCTATGAGTTTTTTCCGTGCCAAAAGCCATCATTTATTGTTTGCTATTGTTATAGCTGTGTCTTCAGGACTGATATAAAAGAATAAAAGTCCCTCCGGCTGCCCTGGTTCAAAATATAGCCTGGACAACACTTCTTATAACTTTATCTTTAATGGGCAGGGCTTCACCCACTGAAAAAGGTCATGAAATACAGAATTGATTGATGCCACAAGATAGTTTACTACTTAAATACTTAAATGTTCTCATGTAAAATGAATCGATTGCTTCAGTTTTTTACTGCTGACTTCTTATTGCTGTAATCTGAATAGTCGTATTGTTTTCTGTGACATCAGTGGAGTAATTTGCACCTAAATCCAGATATGTAGACTAAATGTTTAACCTCTACATGCCTTTTTTCAATAAAAATAAACCGGTTTCCTATTATATGCACCTTTTAAATGGCGATACCGACAATGCAATTTAGTGAGGCGGCTTAATCCTCGGCCAAGAAACCAGGCCTGAGAGTCCATTCAACACAGCTTGGTCTTAACTAAGCCTTTTAAGGTTAAGGCCCCCGGTACCAAACACAAAGTGCACAACATTAGCCCATAGGCCTCCTTATCTAGTTTATTCTTCAAGAAGATAATACTCGGCCCACGTTCCCCAAACACGGAGACATGGACAATGGGAAACTTCCCTACATCTGGCGACCCAACTGTCAACAGTGGACACCGAGACGGGTGATTATCTGCTGTGTGTGTTTGCAGAGTGCGTGAGCAGTTACAGACATGCAGTGACATTTTGAAAAACAGCCCTTTTTTTTTCTTTCTGTCTGACGATAAGATTGTGCTCACCATGTGAGAGTCACTCAGCTGTAAACAGGATATTGTCACTCATTGCCTGATTGTTTAAAGTCTTTCATTAATGCTTCCAGTGCGTCCAGTTTTACTTATTGCATGAAAAACCTGCGAACGTGCAAACAGACTTCTTTGAGATTTAATTAGGTTATTAGATGTCGCTTATCTAAGCCACGTTATTAGGCCACACAGGTCTGCAGCTACACGAGGAAGTGGGAAGAGGTGAAATGGCCTTAAGGTGATGTGGGTTTATACGATTTGGGTCCGATTACACATATATTACATATAAAGGGGAATAAGGGATTAAAGGCCATCAGGCATTAGAGGACACATTAATAGTACTTGTATTTCAGCTTCAGCAACCCTATAACGAAAGATTTCCTTTTTTTTCCAACTGATCTTCGGGACAAGCCTCGCTGTTTGTTTTGTGGGCCAATCAGCATTCCTGAGATTCGAGAAATAAGCCTTATTGCCCTCACAAAAACTAGAGCCTCACTGTAAATGTCGGTTTGATTTATAAAGCGCTTGGAATATGTATATCTATGATGCAGACAACGTACATGGCTTAAATAAGCAAAGGTGAAATCTTGATTTCTCTGACACCAAATTACGAATAAAGGCATTTGTTTCTAACAGGATGTGCTTTCCTTTTCTGCCATCTAGTGGAGAGCAAAGCAAGAAGGCTGAAGGTTGAGGACGCTTCTCAAAATGGAAAATCTTCATGGTTTTCAAACTGAACTGGTAAATGCATGAAGTTATCGTGGAACGATCTGGTGATCTGGTCTGAACAAGTGTCCTCAGTCTGAATGTGAAAGTGAAGTGAAAGTGACTATTTTGTCATTGTGATACTCAGTGCACAGCGAACCACAACGAAGTTTAACCTCTGCATTTCACCCATACACACCATGGCCAGGGGGCAGCTATTTAAAGCACCCGGGTAGCAGTGATGGGGACAGTACCTTGATCAAGGGACCCTCAGGACAACCTAATAAGCTGGGATTCGAACCCACAACCTTCTGATCCTGGGGCAACTGGAGACTGTATTACTGTGTGACCCCTGGTATAGTGCATTGATACGACTATGATATGTCATAAACGTGTCACTGCCCTGATACCTTTGCTGGTAACCGTCCTGACACTGCATTTGATGAATGTATACATTGTTCTGAAGCATGCATGTTGTGTTCAGTGTGTATTTAGATGCAGTATGTAAGTGGATACTAAAACTGTGTCCTCTTCTTTTGGCTGCCCCCGTTAGGGGTCACCACAGCAGATCACCTGTTTCCATTTCTTCCTGTCCTCTGCATCTTCCTCTTTAACGCTGACCACCTGCATGTCCTCTCTCACCACGTCCATAAACCTTTTTGGTCTTCTTCTCCTCTTTCCTGGCAGCTCTACCTTCAACAGCCTCTTCCCAATATAATCCTCGTCTCTCCTCGGGACATGTCCAAACCAACGCAACCTTGCTTCTCTAACTTTGACTCCAAACTGTCCAAGCTGAGCTGTCCCTCTAACATCTCCATATTTGTCCCAACACAAATCTCAGCATATCTGTAACATAGGTCAGCTCCAGCTCCACTGTCTTTCTTCAGCTCTAACGTCTCCAACCCGTATTACATATGTGGCCTCACTACCGTCTTGTAAACCTTTTCTTTCACACCTGCTTTTTTGTTGCCCAGGACCAAATGTTAAAGCAGAACGTGTGCCGTTCTTAACAAAACATGGTGAAGTTATCAGCCTGTAAAGGGATCAGGGAAAATGAAGGATTGTAAATGGAACTGAATGAGAAGAAATATTCCCCAAAAAAGCCAGACAACACTACAGCTGTAAGAACAGTAGCTCACACCAATATCTGCCATTAAACATTTCTGTCAGGCCTTTTCTGTTTATTGTCTATTATTCGTGTGTCATAAATCCACCAGCCCAGCCCACTGGTCCTGAAGGTCCAGCTGAGGAATCATTTCCCTTCACACATTCCACAGGGCGAAGCTAACCTCTGATGTCTCTGATTGGTGGATCTCGCGGACTGACTGGTCGAGACTGCGTTGTGATTGGTCAAATTTCTAAGCCGGTAACAGTTTGCTCGCTCTGATTGGACATTGACCGTGCGTTCTCGTTTGCCTGGGTTGTTTCTGGCTGGGGAATGAGTTGGACTTAAGGATTAAAGAAATTAGACATAAAACTGTACAGAATAAATATCTTAAACAAAGAATGAGAAGGGTCACGCTTTTTGTCAATGGCTCCTCCAAGAACGGCAAGGTGAGAGTGTGGAGGTCGCTGCTGTTTCGTTGTCATTGGTTTTCTGTCTGCTCGGTGAACTTGTTAGCATGATGGCTGTGACTGCTAGCGCCCGGCTAGGAGACGTTAACCTCACTGTGGACAGCATTTATGTTAAAGTTTATTTATCTTCCACTTGAGTTGGAAACGCGTGTTTTTAATGTAGGCTCTGCCCAACTTTAGCTCTCCGACAACAGCTACTGTAATATCCCAGCATGTTAGCATGTTGGCTAACCTGGTGTAGAAGTTCACCTCAGTCGGACCCGAGCCTCTCCTGTTTTCTGTGTTGTGTGTATTGAATTATAGACCACCTGCACCTTCACACATCAGGGAAATGAAACACACTGAGCGGGAGGAGTTTGGCTTCTCACTCGAGTTTCTCAGTCCACCTTAAATCATGTAGCAATTCTGCACCATTTAAGGTGGAATTCGAATGAATTTCTTAACAGCAGATTCGTCCCAAGTGTTTACATTTACTGCTTCATTCAACAGATCAGCTTTAGTGGAGTTTACATACATACAAACATACATATAAACAAACTATACAGTGTGTGTGTGAGTGTGAGACACTCCTATTCAACCGGGAAGTTAACAGGAGAGCTGGACATACCTGGAGTGAATCCAGGGTTCCTCACTACCTAGTGTTTGTATTGGTTGTGTATGTGGCAGTCTTTTATTTTCTCAACTGATGTGGGCCTGATTTGTTGCAACGTTATTGCTCTCTCTCTCTCTCTCTCTCTCTCTCTCTCTCTCTCTCACACACACACTTAGCAGCAGACATGACAATTAGACTCCCCTTCTATTTTTCAGCCTCATTTCACTTGCACTTATCTGACAACTTGTTAGAGAGTTTATCTAGCACGGTCACTTTTATTTTATTCTTGTTGGGCAACAAGAGGGTCGATTTTTCTTTTCCATGCAACCAATTTCCTTCCTTTTTAGACTCTGCTCATGTTCAAATATCATAGACCTAGTATAAAGGTGTGTATTACATTCTACATTCGTACATTACATTAATACACTCTAGTGTATTACATTTAGCGGAAGCTCTTATCCAGGGTGACCTGGAGCAACTCAGGGTTAGGGGTCTTGCTCAGGGACCCAGTGGTGGTAGTGCTTGAGGTGGGATTCGAACCTGGGACCTCTTGAGCCATTGGTCCATAGGCAAGTACCCTACCGCAAGTATCCTACCACTAGACGACCACCACCCACCACTTGTATTACACTGTGTCTCACTATCATCTCGCCTTCTCTCTTCTGCAGGTTGTAGCAGTATACGGCACCCTGTCGGATCTCTTGTCTGTCGCCAGCAGTAAACTGGGAATCAGGGCTTTTAATTTATACAATGGCAAGGGGGGCCTCATTGATGACATAGCCCTCATTAGGTAAGGTTTTATAGTAAGATCCAACATAAATAAGCTATTGAAGAAAAGAGAATGTGTAATGGATGGTGGGTGTAATTTGGTCTCCAGTAGCTTTTATTTTTGTTTACAGAGATGATGATGTCCTATATGTGTCGGAGGGAGACGCCTTTGTTGGTAAGTTGGTTAAGTTGGCAGCTTCCTTATAGACTTAAAAGCCACGTTGATTGGAAAACTGAAAGTGTCCTCTTTATGGAACAGAGTTTGTGTGTTTCTTTGTCTTTCAGATCCTCAGAGTGAGGGGAAGACAGCTGAAGGCCATGCAGGCTCCCAAACTGATTGGCTGACACTGAACATTGGTGGTCGGCTCTTCACGACCACACGGTACGTAGCCATTTTTGTGACGTGGGAGATATTTTGCAAACTGTCAACTTAAATCATCTATATGGTTATGGTGACAATAACCCAACACCAGTAACAGGCAGGCATCCACAGAAGAGGGAAGAAGAGAAAAAAAAAAAAAAATATATATATATATATATATATATATATATATAGCTGAAATAGCACATGTTCACATTGTGTGTTATGTATTAAGCTGTTTATTTATTCCTTTGGCATTGAAAATGTGTGACTAGATGGGGCTAAATTTTAGATGTTCACCTTAAATTAAGCACCTCTGAGCACGCTCCAATTAAGATCGGCTAATCTTTATTAAAAAACACCCTTGGAGTGATGCTTTGGACCGCCATCCCCACATTTCCCCCAGTTATTCTTCTTATGTTATACACTACCTATAATTCAAATATTAAAGACAAATCTGCTCAATTTTATTTAAGTGTGGTATTGATGTCATATTATTTTATTTTAGCAAAACAGTGTTGAATTTGTACAGCCAGTGCTAACCATACAAAGCAGACTTGTGCCTTTAAACACAACAGGAGTAAAGATTGAAATTTTTATTTTTTATTTTTTAGATAAATAGCCTTGCATTTCAGGCCCTTCGTTTAAGGTCGTTTGGCGACTTTATAGAGAAAGAAGTTCCAAATATTTGGATAACATATCTGTTATCCTAACATTCTGCTTCTTTAAATGTTGCTGTTCTGCTAAGATTGTACGTTATATTGCTCTTACTAGGAGTACTCTGGTGAGTAAGGAGCCTGATAGCATGTTGGCCCACATGTTTAGAGAGAAGGGTAAGGCCTTTTTAATTCTTCTTAAGGCATACTTGTCCAATGTCCAATACTTTATTTTTTTTATTGTTATTGTTGCTTTTTCATTTATATTAAATGAACTGTTCTGTCCCTCATCTGTTCTGCTGTAGATGTGTGGGGCAATAAGCAAGATGAGCATGGGGCCTACCTCATTGACCGCAGTCCAGAGTACTTTGAACCTATTCTGAACTACCTTCGACATGGTCAGCTAATCGTGAATGAAGGAATCAACTTACTAGGTGGGTCCTTCACTTCATTGCATAAAAGCTCAGTTATCTAAACACAGACAGCAGTTAACATTCCCCCCCCCCCCCGTTCAAGCGTGGATAATACCAGGGCTTTGGTTCATTCCCTTTCCTATGAAAACAGGAGATTTGTAATGAACAGGAACTCCAGGAAACATGAGTAAATGAACAATTTATTTTCAAAAAAGGGTGAAATTTGATTTACATATAAATAGTGACATACATTTTAAATTTGTCACTCAATGGTTCCTCTTCCCTCAGAAGCTCAGCCCTTTTTTTATGCACTGAGTTCTTGTACTTGCCTCTTCATATAATGGCTAAGCAAGAGATACTACTTTGTAGACAGGCCTGGTCTTTATTCAGTCCCACCATAAAAAAATAAACATTGTTTTCCTTAATTAACGTCTCACATTAATAAAGAGTGTTGTCTGAAATTCCATTACTGACTGTAAAATGGGCATGTTGAATGAAAAAATATTTTTGAAGGTCTCTTTAATTCATAATTATATTATTAATGGTTGCATAGGTCATGGTTACAGGTCTATATAATTGCATAATGGCTTTAAATTTGTAAGAGAGGTAAACAAATTTAGGTTCTTTTTTTTTTTTTTAGGGCTGTCGCTTTGTTAAGTGCTAGTGTTGCTGTGTTTTGCAGGGGTTCTGGAAGAAGCTCGGTTCTTTGGAATTGAGCAACTTGCCGAACAGCTGGAAGTCGCCATTAAGGTATAAAGCTTTAATATAAATGTTGGATCCCAGTGTGTTCTTGTCAGTGGGCTTGTAATTTGAGTTTACTTCTCTGCAGAACTCCCATCCTCCCGAGGATCACTCTCCCATCTCCCGAAAAGAATTTGTACGCTTCCTCCTTGCCACGCCCACCAAATCGGAGCTACGCTGCCAGGTGGTCACACAAGCACATTTGTAATTATTTAAGTAGGAGTTATGATCTGTGAAGAGAATTGCTGGTTTGTGAAGAGAATTTGTGTTTAAAATCTTGTTCATTCCCTTCCCCTTTTTCTGTTTACCTCGTGCACACAGGGTCTGAATTTCAGTGGGGCGGACCTTTCTCGACTGGACCTTCGTTATATTAATTTCAAAATGGCCAACCTGAGCCGCTGCAATCTCTCTCAAGCAAATCTATGCTGCTCGAACCTAGAGAGGGCTGACCTTTCTGGTGCAAACCTGGATGTGTGTATCTTTCTCATTCTGTGTACCTAGAAACAAAGAACAGGGGTGGTTTTAGATTCAGATACTAGATGACTAGTGATCACTGCCCCCCCCAACTTAATATTTCATTTTGCTTTGTCAATTAAATCATAAAGAGAATTTATCCGTTCATTGAGCTAGATTTCTAAATTTTGCACTTCTGTGTCCGCCTGGGACTGGAGTTTGATTCCACCCTTCATTCTCAGGAAGACATGGTTTCTGTTCACACTTCTTGAAGTATATTCTGCAAGGATAAATTACTGACACTGATTTTGTTTCAGGGTGCAAACCTGCAGGGTGTTAAGATGCTCTGCTCCAATGCTGAAGGTGCCTCACTGAAGGGCTGTAACTTCGAGGACCCATCTGGACTGAAAGCCAACCTGGAGGGTACAAAGATTTTTATGTATTGCTAAAGGGAGGAGGAGAGTGTTTTTGGCCAGATCGTGGTCGAAAATTTGCCCTAATTGCATTTGCGTGTGTGTCAAAGGTGCCAATCTGAAGGGTGTGGATATGGAGGGCAGTCAGATGACTGGTATAAACCTGCGTGTGGCAACACTGAAGAATGCCAAGCTGAAGAACTGCAACCTGCGAGGAGCCACATTAGCAGGCACTGATCTAGAGGTAAAAAAAAAAAAAAAAATCACTGTAAAAAGCTACTGGGAATTTGTATATCAGTTCTTATTTCTTTTATGGGCATCACTGGGGGGAGAGGAAAGCCGCACCAACAGAATATCAGTCATGAAAGTGTAGCTGTACTTCTCTCTTTCTCTCTCACTCATTAATTTTCGGAGCCTCTGGTCCTGGGTAAGGCAGGGCAGTGCTGGGTCCTTTTCCAGCTTTTGCCCTGGAGAGTCAGGAAATGTCATCGACAGGTCAGCAGTCCATAAAAGCTACCGATTAGTGTTTGTGTGCACATTAGTCTTTTTTAGGGTGGAGGTTCGTTAACAGTAGTGACAGAACTGGGTCTCTTACAAACACAAAGGTTAACCACTGAATTAGAGCATGGCTTAAATGAATCTGAAGTTTATTATAATTTGTATAAATGATCATTGTTTTTGATTGGCAGGTGTGATTGGGACTATAGTTATCTATATATTTGCTTTCTTTGTTGCCTTAAAATCTTATTTTACACTGTTTTTAACCAACTCCTCTGCAGTTTGATCTTTTTCTGTGTGTCCTGTTGTCAGAACTGTGACCTCTCGGGCTGCGACCTACAGGAAGCTAATCTCCGTGGCTCAAATGTGAAAGGAGCCATCTTTGAAGAGATGCTGACTCCACTGCACATGTCGCAAAGTGTGAGATAACCACGCCACAGGACTTCCAGCTCTGAATTTCTCGGCTGCCAGACTAATGCAGTACAACGAACGAAACCGTATGCAATACCGGAACCCAAACCCCCAAAACTTCCCCTTACCCAAGCTTTACTCTCTTGCACTAGTGCACATCCAGGGTCTTTAATTGGCGAAAGCCTTGCATAGCATTGGTCCATCTCGATTATTTGTTTTACCAAATGTAGTTGTAGGTCTGTTTATTTATATTTATATTGGGGGGCACAGTTTCCCAGGCACACATGTATAACCATTTTGTCTCTCTCTCTTTCTCAATATGTATATATATTCCCTTTCAGCCTTGTCCTTTATACATATGTAGGTTTATTGCGTTTGTGCTTTTGATAGTGAATGTAATCCTTTTTCCATCAGTTGTAGAAATAATCAATTTTAGCATGACGGATGCAACCAAATATATAATGCATCGTAGTTTTTGAAGATGCATACATTCAATACTTGCATTTCTCGATCAGGGATAAAGACTTCATTTTCCTACAAGTAGACCGTTCATTCTGAATGTCAGTGGTCTAGGATTAGCCTTAATCCCTGCCTGAGAAACCAAGGAGCAGAAACCACCCCCATATTGCTTGAACACTAGCCCTTCCAAACTAGTAAATACAGATCAGAACATTTCTCTTTAGGTGGTGTGTAAATCAGCATTTCAGAATTGTGAAATAATTTAAAGCTTCTAATGAGTTGATAATGAGAATTGACTCATTAAACCCATTAAAATTGCTAACGTTAGAGGAGTTAGGTGGAGCAGCCCTATTGAGTCTTTTCTTCAGTTTGTTCTGGTGCTTGGTGTTTAGCAGCAGCACTTCAGGTTAAGTTTGAAGCCATATACCTTGCATGCTTAGGAAAAGAACATATCGTGTAGCATAT
This sequence comes from Hepsetus odoe, assembly GCA_017165825.1. NCBI lineage: Eukaryota > Metazoa > Chordata > Actinopteri > Characiformes > Hepsetidae > Hepsetus > Hepsetus odoe. Next base: position 4,304,600 of record CM029373.1, on the reverse strand, counting down.
TGAAGAGAACATCTTCGATTCTGGAATCAGTTTCTGTTTCTAGTAGCAACGCACCGATCCAACTTTTCTGTCCTGATTCCATTTCTGTTGCTCGCCTTACTCCCTAGTTCTGAAATCTATAATCTTTTGTAATGGGAGCTTTTATTTTGTGTTTCACGTTTCCTTAAACAAGATTTGTCCCTTAGTGTAATCGTTCGTAATTATTTGCAGTGAGTTCCGTTAATTAAAACCTCATAAGCTGACGTCCATTTCGGAGTGAGTCTAAATGGGTCGTCTCTGTTCCCTCACATCTGGACAACACCAGCTCCCTTATATACCGTTATCCAGTGTGTTGGGTCGGTGCATCACTAATTTCAGTGTTAGGCATAGATATGCAATATAAATGTATCATGACTGCCCCGTTTGGCATTGCTAAAGAAAATGGAGACATTAGTAGTTGCATTTGTTGTCGCTTTGTTCCAAATCTACCTCCCATGTAGCTTACTGACCTTTTTTTTTTTTTTTTTTTTTTTTGCTATTATCAGTTTGTGCGATTTCAAGCAGAGGCTTCAAACTAGGATGACGAATGAAAGATGATGTACCAAATTGCTGATTTAAAAAAAAAAAAAAAAAAAAATCTTATGCGTATTGAGGCTGTCGGTTCGTGGTATATTGATACTTTATACTTTATATGCACAACAGTTGACCAGTAGCAAGAACTGACTGGTTTGAATAATCTTTTATTTTTATTTTCTCATGATTTTTTTTTATTTTTTTTTATTTCTTGCCTGACCTTTGTTGACTTGTAACTTCACGTATATTGTTCTTGTTCTCTCAACGCCAAAAAGCTTTGAAAGGGGTGCTTTTTACCTTATCTGTGTCAGATATAGTGCTTCCCTTTGCGTTATACAGAAGTGTTCTTTGCTGATATTCTTAAGTTTGGTAATGCTTGATTTGACAGGTAACTCGCTGCCAATGACGGCAACCGTCAAATAGGAGTCTCCCACTTAGCACTTGCGTGTGTTGTTCATTGTCTGTAAGCCTAACACAGCAGGATGTTCACCCTGTGTTTGCTGATTCCTCACATAGTGCCCCATAATTTATACATCACTCACTGTTAATCATCCAGCCAGGATCATTACGGTTAAAAACTTGACCATTTCAGTCAGACAGCAGCTTAAAGCTGATGGGATCGAATACGCTGTTATTTCTCCTCTGTATCCGTAATCGTAGGTACTCTTGTTCGATGAAGGCAATCAAAGCAGACGTTTGCACTTTAAGTGTGAGTCTATGTATTTTGGACCCTCGGGGAAGGGGCACGGAATATTTGTGTGGACGTACGTGTGTTTGTGTGTTTCAGGCTGTATTTATGTCAGGTGAAAGAAAAGAGACGGCCTCTGCTTTCACCTCACTATCTTGCACTCGCTATCACGGAAGTGTATTTCCATAAACAGACTGTTATAACCAAGCTCTTCTTGGGTCTTTATTTTTCCCCACATTTGTGTTCATATCCTGGCTGTTTGAGCCACCTGTTACTAATGAATCATTTGACTGGAATCATAATGTCCATGTTATTGGTTTCAGTTCAGTATCGTCATTACACAATGTGGCACGTGTTGAACAGACGGCTTCACGAGAATGTTCATTTTAGACATTTTCAATAGCCTGCAACAGCACACCACATGCATTTGATTTATTTTGGGGTCATTCTACACTTTGCTTATCCATTTGAATTGTTTCAATTGAAAAAATAATTATCTTTTAATATTGAAAGTAATCAGGATTATGATTGCCCATAATCAAAATTGGGTTTAATATCAAGATTAAACTACACTACGATCCTCAACAGGTTCTAGCTATTAGGCAGGGAATGAACATAAAACGTCTCATAATTTATCCAGGTAATTCATCACCATTTGTGAGTTTGTACCTCATACTCACCCTGTTAATATCTAGAACCTCTGCTATTTTAAGAATAGTTGAAGTAACCTGGCTTGGGACTCATGTCAATGACGTGGAAAGTTATTTGACACATGACACGTAAATATTTTTAGGAACAGACCTTTTTTTTTTTTTTAATATTTATTTAAAATCAGGTGACACTAACTTGGAGAAAGTGTTCCCATAAAAAGACTTCACTATTTAGGCTACCTTTTTAAAAAGCTCGGTGGGAAGGGTCAGAGAGGTGGGCACATCCGTCATCCGTCGCTCTGCTCTCAGCCCCCTGCAGCTGGACAAATGTGTGAGGAGCCCTATAAGAACACTAACGCTGAGTGTGCACCATCACCCAGAGATCAGAGCTCCGACAAGAAGCAGAACATCTGTTTTCAGGTCATAGGTAAGTCATGCAGATGCAAAAATTTGAGCACCCCTATTCTCATCTCATAGCTAGAAGTTTCTGGGTTCGATTCCCAGCTGGGATGGCCTGGCTTTTAGTCTGGAGTTCTTCCAGTCTCCATGGATCTGTGAATTGGATAAGCAGCTCAGGCAGGAGAAAATCAAAAATGTTGTTAAATAGAATATTTTTGTATTTTTTCTCTATAGATGGCGGTAAATTATTTTCACAATATTACCATATTTTCACCAGGGGTAACTTTTACATATGCTCTTGACAATGAAAATGTTACTTACACTTATTTTCACTAATGCATCTCGTATTTTTTGACAACGTGATATCAGTACTAGGTACTGCAGTTTTCCATTTGCTGTGCAGTATTTGCAGTACAATGCTGGTCTTAAATTATACAGATATATTTTTTAAAAACTGACATCAGTGCAGTCTTTTTTTTTTGTGAGAATATCCTGTTAAAGATCTTATCACTTCTTGTGAGCTTGTATTTATTTCAATAGCATGTCTCTTAAATATGTGTGGCTGGACTTTTTCTGAAATAATTACAAAATGCAGCGGTTTTAAAGTAACTTGTGCTTTTCCCTCAGTCTTTTTAGGATGAAAGTGAGGATTGCTCTTTTGTGGATGACCTGTTGTGTTGTGGTGCTGCAGGTGAACTGTCAGCACTGGTCCAAAACCTGGAGGGAAACGGCCTCTGGAGACCTTGCAGGAAGTGAGCCCTACTTTAGTTTATTATAATTATTTTTAATGCCCTTAGTGTGTCCTATGTCAAAAACCAATAATAATGTTCTTGAAAGCTAAACAAATGATCATGTTTGACCTTCCAAACATGAGGGGCCAGTAAGAGGGGCCAGTCCAGCTATGTATGTGATTATGTGGACGCCACACCTCCTAAACTTTCAGACTGAAAAAAACAGTGTGTACATTTATAGTCTTTAAAAAAAACAGTCCAGCTGTTCTGATAAATACATGTGGGGCAGCAGTGGCCTGGTGATTAGGGACCAGGCCCCAGGATCAGATGCTCATGGGTTTGAATCCCGGACCAGAACGCTGGTCTGAGGTACCACTGAGCAAGGTACCATCCCCATCATTGTTCCCTGGAGTCGGCTGCGCACTGCTCCAAGGTGTGTGTATGGGTTAAATGCAGAGTAAGCATTTCGTTGTGGTTCGCTTTGTGCTCACAATGACAGTCACTTTCACTTCATATCTCAATTTCTCTGTCTTTCAATCACATGCAGGTCTTGCTGATAGAGAAAGCTGAGAATGTCAATAAAACACCTCAATGTCTGTTATTAAAATATTAATAAAACTGCCTTAAAGTCTGCCTGCTGTGTGGATGTTTGGATTTTCAAAAACACAGTTTGAAAAAAAACATTCTTCTTTGTCTTTCGGCTGCTCCCATTTAGAGGTTGCCACCGTCTCCAACCCATCCAACATAGCTTGTCTCACTATCGCCCTGTAAACCTTCCCTTTTACTCTCACTGGTACTCATCTGTCTCAAATCACTCCAGCCACTCTTCTTCACCCATTCCAACCAGCCTGCACTCTCTTCTTCACCTCTTTTCCACACTGGCCATTATTGTTGATCCCAAGTATTTAAATTCCTCCACCTTTTGTCAGCTCTACTCCCTGCACCCTAACCACTCCACTTTCCTCCCTTTCGTTCACACTCATGTATTCTGTCTTTGACCTACTCACTATCATTCCTCTCCTCTCTAGAGCCTATCTCCATCTCTCCAGGTTCTCCTCAAGCTGCTCCCTACTTTTGCTAGAGATCACAATATCATCAGCAAACATCATCGTCCACGGGGACTCCTGTCCCGTGTCCGTCAGCCTGTCCATTACCATTGCAAACAAGAATGGGCTCAGTGCTGATCCTTGATGTAATGATCCAAACTCTGCCTTGACCTTCTCTGTACTTCATCAACACCCTCAGAGCAAACTGTAGTGCTCTTTCTTGGCATGGAACAACACTTCTATTCACTAATCATTACTCTCTTTTCTTAACAATTTGGTCAGAAACTCCACTGCCATCTTCTCTAAAGATCTCCATGCTTCCACCGGTATGTCATGCAGACCAACAGCCTTTCCATTATTTTTCCTCTTCATCGCTGCTCTTACTTCCATCTTGCTTATCTGCTGCATTTCCTGGTTCACTATCGTCACATCTTCCAATCTTCTCTCTCTCTCTCTCTCTCTCTCTCTCTTTTTCTTCATTCATCAGCTGCTCAAAGTACTCCTTCCATCTGCTCAACACACTCTGTTCACTTGTATGTTTCCATGTCCATCCTTTATCACCATGTTCTGCTGCACATCTTTCCCAGATCTGTCTCTGTCTAGCCAATCGGTAAAGGTCCTTTTCTCCCTCCTTACTGTCCAACCTCTCATACAATTCACCAAACACCTTATCTTTAGCCTTCGCCACTGCTTTCTTTGCCCTGTATCTCCTTGTACACCTGTCTACTTTCTTCATCTCTCTGACTATCCCATTTCTTCACTTGCATCTTCTCCTCCTTCTTCATTCCAGATGTCACACCAAGTACCACTTCTGCAGTAGTTTCCCAGCAATCCGGTAGCTCTTCAACACCTCCCAGTGCCCGTGTTAACTCCTGCCTGAATTTCACCTTGCAGTCCCACTTTTCAGCTTCCACCACTTGATCGAGTCTGCCCTCACTTTGCTCCTCTTCCTGACCTCCAAGGTCATCCTACAGACCACCATCCTATGCTGTTTAGCTACACTCTCCTTTCAGCAAAAAGGCTTTCAGCATTCCTCTCCTTGCCATCATAGCTACCCATCACCTCTGTTCCCTTCACCAACATGTCCATTAAAGTCTCTCTCCCCTTGGTACACTCTATCCTTTCAGTGTACTCACTCCACAATTCTTCTTTCATCTCACAGCCAACTTGTGGGGCATAAGCACTAACAACATTCATTATCACACCTTCAACTTCCATCTTCAAACTCCTCACCCTCCCTGACACCCTCTTCCTCTCTAAAACACTCTCCACATACTCTTCCTTCAGGATAACACCTCCCCCATTCCTGCTTCCATCCACACCATGGTAGAACAGTTTAAACCCTCCTCCAATACACCTGGCCTTACTACCCTTCCATCTAGTCTCTCACACACAAAATATCAACCTTCCTTCTCTCCATCATATCAGCTAATTCTCTAACAATAAAGGCTGTAAAAACCTATAGTTTGCTTGTTAAATATGGACTTTATACTTTTATTATGACTTCAGTTTTATCCTTTATGTCTGCACATTATTACATGTTACCACATTGTCATCGTCTGGCGAGAGACTCACTTCTTTTTTGACCCAAATTATGATTTTAAAAAATCAGCATTTAAATTATTATTAAACAGATCTCGCGCATGCGTTCTCCAAATCGGCCGGCTGCCGTGAAACAAAGTTGAGGTAATAATGTATTTTCGCGCACGCGTAGTCCAAATCGGGTTTCCGGTCCATGGCAAGTGGTACTTTTATTTTGAAAAGCCACTTTCCCTGTCGTCAGCGTGATGAGACTTTTATTTTGAACACCAGTGTTTTAAGCACTGTTTACTGGGTTTGACTTGTTTATCGCTCTTAGTGTCTACAGTTCTCAGTGAAATATTCCTCCTGTGAAGATTTTTAAAAAATAAATGATCTCTAAATGTGTCAATAAGTGAAATAAAGATTAATGTTTGGTTAGTTAGTAGCTCGTAAAGTAATGTTTGACAGTGAACTGTGGCTGCTGTCTCCCTGCAAGTCAGGTAAATTTGAAAAAGGCTACTGACTAAAAATGTCATTTTAATATAACCAGCTCGTAGTGACATGTTTATCTTTGCATATTTATGGCATATTTGTTTTTTGAATATATATTCCTTAACAGCTGATATTACGTTGCTTCAGTAGGGAAACTAACTGCATTGGCTCTCTAATGATATACTTGCAAAAATATATAAATACTGCAAAGGCAGTAAAATACTGTAAGACAAAATTAAAAATGTCCTTATTGTACAGGCTTATTGTCCTTATTGTACATTTTTCTTTGTGGAAGTATGCTTACTTAAATAACAATTACTAAATATGAAAAGATATTGCCCCCATCACCTAGGGGCAGCGAAGGTCTAGTGTTTAGCGACTAGTCCCTATGATCAGAAGATCGTGGGTGAGAATCCCAGACTAGTAGTTTGCCCTGAGGTACCCTTGAGCAAGCTACCACCCCCATCATGCTCCCAGGGTGTTTTAAAGAGCTGCCTCATGCCACACAGTCTGTGTGTGGGTAAAAAGAAGAGGTTGCATTTCGTTTTGCTTCACTGTGTGCTGTGATTCACAGTGACATATGTATAGTCACTTTCACTACTTTTCAGCTGTCCCTGATCAGGGGAGGAGCACACTTTCTAAGGCACATTGCACACTCTGCCTCTTCATTGCCAGCAGTATGTAAATGTGTGCATTGCATGTTGGAAATAAAAAAACCTGTAAAATACATCTTGAAATGTTAATTTCAATAAAGTATAAACAACAGTTTTCAGCTGTGACTGACAGCATGCAGATGTAATGTCATATTTGTAGTGGTCACAAGTTAAGGATGTGGTGATGGATGACATTTTCAGACCCCTGCACCAAAGTTTGCATAAGTTTGTATATTTGCTGAATTTTTAAGACAAGGCATTGAAACAGCCACTTTGTAGTTCCTTCGTTACTCTGCATTTTTTGGTAACCATCAGTGGCAACCAGACGTTACTGGGGTGGTGCAAAGCAGTGACGCTGAAATACTAGTGAACTACTAGACTGGCTGGTAGACTGTTCTCAGATCAGCAGTGACACTGAGGGGTATAAAAGTCCAGCAGCACATTAATAATATTATTTCATCCGATATATCAAATCCTAGCTCTTCATCAGTTAGTTAATTTAGAGCAAATGAACAAAATGTGCCTTGTGACCAACAGCTGACAGGCAAAATGAAACGTAGCTCTTGTGGGACATTTTCAGTTAAACTTGCAGAAAAACTTTTACAGTATTGTCCACTTGCAGACTTTACAGGGAATAGGGAAGTGTTTGTATTGTAAAGTGCTGTATTTTTGATTTCAGAATGAACTCTCATGGCAATGGGTGCTGCTGCAGTGCCCACAGCTCCACCCCAAGTGTCCATCAAACCCTTGAGGAGATGGACTTTGAAAGAGGTAGTGTTTGCTGTGTGTTGTCCGCCATATTTGATCTGCAGTGGTAACTCACATCTATGAACTTTTCTGTTGTTTTTCTTTACAGGTATATGGTCAGCAGCCCTGGATGGCGACTTGGAAAGGATCAAAACTTTTTTAAAAACGGGAACTAATCCAAATATTAAAGACCAGGCCAGCTACACTGCTTTGGTCAGAAGCAAACCCACTAAGTGCTGCATTGCTTTGAAAAATTGCTTGTGTTTTTTTTTTTTTTAAATCCTGTACCCTTAAAAATTGAATTGAATGCAAACCTTAAAAACCTTTAAGAACCTGAACGATCTATTAAACCTGAAACTGTGTTTTGTTGTACCTTTAAGGTGATCCTAAGTAAAACTTTCTCTGATTTCTATGTGTATATACATTTTGGCATGATATAAATATATCCAGAAAAACAACCAGGGAGAGGGGATAGAACATTCTAGAAGCTCCTAACATCTCGCATATGGAAAGCACATCAACCTCTTGGTTAAAGAAACCTAATTCCTCTTTAATCTGTGTTGCAGCACTATGCCAGCCGAGCAGGGCACCTGTCAGTGTGTGAGTTGCTCCTGGACCAGGGGGCTTGTGCTAACTCCCAAACCCGCGGTGGGGCCACCCCCCTGCACAGAGCAGCCTATTGCGGCCACTTCGCTATAGTCCAGCTTTTACTGAGCAACAGAGCTGAGCCCAGTGTGACTGATGATGATGGATCAACTGCACTGCATAAGGTAAAAAGTCTTCCAACTATTGGGAATAATCAGAAATCAGTAGAGGTGTACATTTCTGGCAGCTATTGATTTGATAAAGGGTAATGAGGCACAAATAAATGCATGACAAAATCAGAGTAGTTTTGAAAAATAATTTTCAAAACTACTCTGAATACAAAGCTGTGCATGCTAAACCATCAGATAATCAAGTCACAAAGAAATAGCCTCGATCATATGTTGACTGTGAAATCGAATCACCAGAATTGATAACAAAAAACAATTCATTTTATTTTCATAACATTTTTAACTTAGAAATTTTACTTTTTCTCTTGTAGTGACTAAATGAGATTTAATTCCTCCCCCTTGCACAGGACACATCCATCCATCCATCCATTATATGAGCTGCTTTTCCTAAACCAAGAGTTGTGGGGACTTCTTAACATTATGTGAAGTTTCACTAAGCTTTAAAAATGTTCTTGCATGTCCATTTATGAAATTCTTTTCTAAAGAACCATCCATTGAGTTTATTAGAACCAACGGCAGTCCTTCAGGTGTATCATGCAAAGGATCCTTTCTCTCACGCTAAGTATTTTAGTTTGTCTCTGTGCCCCCTTCTGTACAGGCTGCTGAGCAGGGTCACCTGGAGGTGTGCACACTGTTGGTGAGAAGCGCTTCCGTCTTGAAGAACATGAAGGATAAAAGATCACGCTTACCTATGGATCTGTGTATAGAGAACAGTGCTTTAAAGGAGTTGCTGAAACCACAATGACCTGCTTTGCTTGTCCAAAAGAGAACCTGTCTGAAAACTAACTCTCAGAGTTGTTCACAAGCTGTTGTACAGCTAGAAATGTTTATGTGCCTACATGAAACTGCCAGCAGATGGTGGCATAACTTAATTCTAAGGTCTGAAAATGCTGATTTCTTTCTGTAGATGGTTTCCAGACCATGGTTGTGTACTTGTGTGCAAGCAATACAGAGACTGCTGCAAAGATTTCAACAATTCATGCCATTATAAGAGAAATAATCATGATTTCCTGAAATATTGGTCTTTTTAACAGTACACCTGAATGGATAATCTTTGTGTTTTTTTAGTGACATTGCTAATACAGTATAAAGACTTGTTCAGTGTTTCTAGGACATGTCTGGCGAAAATACAAGACTAAGTGTAGGTCTAGACTCCTCTTCCCTTCACCAACAATACTGTTCCATGGAAATGATCAATATTAGAGTCTTTACAGTTTTTTAATGGTTTAAATTTTGTTTGCAACACTGCTGGATTTATGTCGTGTTTAAACTTTTACAACCTTTTGCCAACCCTGTTTGGTATGGAAACTAACTATTTTAAACAAATATGGCTTTAAATTTATGATACAGATATTGGAAATCGGGAATATTTGTCATTCTAATGTCTGATCTGTTCACTTTTAAAGAGAGTGGACATGTTTTGCAACCTTCTTAAATCATGTGAAAAGTGAAAGTGACAACCCTTGTCATTGCACAGCAGACAATGAACCACAACGAAATTGGACCTCTGCTTTTAACCCATGCACTCAAACACTGTGCAGCAGTGGGCAGCTATTGAAAGCGCCCGGGGAGCAGTGACAGGGACGGCACCTTGCTCAAGGGTACCTCAGGGCAACCTATTGGGAAGGGGTTTGAACCCCCGACCCTCCACTCATGTTTCTAACACCCTAACCACTAGGCCACCGCTGCCCTATTTATATTCTGATGTGTGGTGTGTTTTTATATTTTGATGGTTATGGGATGTAAAAGATTGAGGAAATGCTCCCTCGGTGTCACCGTGTGTGAGCATGAACAATTCAGAGTAGAAGAATGACTTCAGTAGACATTGCAGAGTGATTAAGCCAGTGATTACCAACCCTGCAAACCCCAACTGACCCCACCTGCTCTAATTGTTGACCTCAGATGCCCTTGATTAGCTCAACTGACTGTTAGGGTTGGAGATAAAACCTGCTGGAAGATAACGCTTCCAAGTGGTATATTAGTGACCAGAGATTTAAACAAGTAGATCCTTATATTCACCTTTTTAGATTATTTTATTTCTAACTAAACTAACACTAGCTCTTACATGACCAAAAAGTGCAATTTACCAGAACAATGATGCCAACAGTGAGTTAGCTGTCCAAAAAGACATATCTGAGAAGTTTCAGCTTGGCTGAAGTACACTTTAGTCAATCACTAATTTTTTGTGGTTGCAGAGAAACAAGAGTGAGCTGCACTCAGATAAAATCCTGTGTCAAAAATATCATTCCATACTGTTGTAGCTGTTCTTATTGAGGATGAATGGTCATTTGTGGATTCATAAAATACATTTCAGTTTAAACATCCTTTCCCAGGGTTTGCCATGAATTCAAACAAGGCATTTGGTAAAGTTTACTGAGGCTTCACCAGCCAGCTGAGGGTTTTAATAAGTGTCATGTGCCTTCACTCCATATAAATGGAGTGAAAAGTACACCCACACAAATTGGGGAGCCACCCAGTGGTAAAACGCTTAAGTTCATTTAATCAGGGAAGCCCCACCTCAATAAAGAAAGAGTTTCAGCAGAAGTGAACAGGCCTTGAGATGTTTTATTCCATAAGGTCCCAGCACAGAGCTTCTGTTTCCTACAATCTGAGTAGGAGGTGTGGGCTTTGGGAAATGCAGTCGATCAAATACTTTTCTTCTAAATGCCCTTCAACTCCGTCTTCAAAGACAAATCAACATATTCTCCTTGAGAGATCAGTGGTTATAATTTCCTGTTGCTTCTTGATTGTTCACTACTCCCCACGTTTTTCGAAACACCCATTGATCTGAAGATTTTCACTTTCTATGCTATGATAACTGGAATTCACCATTGATTATCTCTCCTTGCACCATCATTCAATTCACCTGTGCATAATAATCCTGTTGGCTCTTCAAAAAGGTGGAGCAAAACCCCATTGCCATGTACTGGGATGTGCAAACATGGGGTATATGGTTGCTAGGTTTCTGGTGCTTGTTGGCATGGCCATGGCTGAGGCGCAGTGGTCAGATTCAAGTAGGTGGACATTGCAACCATATTCTGGGCTGTATCCTTCTCAGAATCAAGTTTTATGGCCACCTGGAGCAAGTACTCGAGACAGGTTTGTGCCAGAGAGTATTTTGAATCCACGTCAATTCCCAGCTAGGTTTTTACCTCGTACAAGACCTGTGCAGGCACCAATCCAGGATTACGTTCAGGTTCCTGTGCAATGGCCTGCACAAAATTCCAGTCAAAATTCTGTGCAAACACCAGCTAAAGCTTCTGTGTTGATGCCTCCTCAGGCTCGAAACCCTGAACCTACAAGTGATCTAAATCCTGTGCCACCCCAGGCTCTAGTTCATAATCCAGCATTAATGCCTGCTCAGAAACCTGCAGTAACAAGTAATCTACAGCCTATTTTTGGGGGTCCAGCTCTAACTCCTGTATCGGCTTCTGCCCGTGGTCCTGTGCTGACTCCAGTAGCAAATCCTGTATCCATTTCAGTGGTGACCCCAGCCCACAACCTGGTTCATACCACTGCACCGGCTTCTGCTCAAACTCCTGAGCTGACCCCAGCCCATAATCTGGTTCATACTCCTGTGCCAGCTTCTACCCAAAATCCTGAGCTGACTGCAGTCCAAAATCTGGTTCATACACCTGTGCTGCCACCAGGACAATATCAAGCTACAGGTTCCAAAGATTCTCTACACACACAATCCAAGATGCTTCCTCCACAGAAAAAGTTGACATGGCACTACCCCAAAGTTCCAGAAATGCCAAAGCAATTCCCTGTGCTATTTGATTGGCAGCAGCCTGCTCCAGCCAACAGTGTGGCTGCTGCATGTGGGGAGAGTTTGGTGCACGTGGAAGTGAAGCAAGATATGTTTGGAACTGGGCATCTAGTAACTCCAAGTTCTCTCACGCTTGGAGGCTGCCCAGCAACGGAGCAGGATTCTTCAGCTCATGTGCTAATCTTCCAGGCTGAGCTTCAGGCCTGTGGAAGTGTGCTAACGGTGAGTAGTGGTGATGGTAATTTATAAGCTATTGCTACCATATGCATCAATATATTGATCTAGATCATTTCAGATGACCAAAGAGGAGCTCATCTATAGTTTCAACCTCCTCTACAAGCCTGAGCGTCTTGCTGGTACTCCCATTGTCCGATTAGGCGCTGCTGTGGTCCAAGTTGAATGTCGCTACTCCAGGTGAAGATTTGATTTGAAGATCTGTATTTTAATGTTTGATTGAAACTTCATTTGCAGCTTGTCTCTTTCAGGAAGCACAATGTAAGCAGCCATGCCCTGGTACCAACATGGATGCCTTTTGCCTCTACAGAGGTTGCAGAGGATCAATTGGTCTTTACTCTGCAACTCATGACAGGTTTGTATCATGAAACTAGAGTGTAACCTGGGGCCACCTTCTAAAAGTACAGGATCAGGTTTCTCCTGTTGATAACCTATGATTGGAGCAAATCATATCTCATGGCTCATGCTATGAGCTCTCTAAACAAGGCTGAAGGTTTCACATTAAGGATGCTTTCAATGTCCTTGCAGATGACTGGAAGTTTGAGAGACCATCAAACCAGTACTTCCTTGGTGATTTCATAAAGATTGAGGCCTCTGTAATGCAGTTCAACCATGCACCTCTGCGCCTGTTTGTGGATGACTGCATTGCAGCTCCAGTTCCTGATGTTAATGCACATCCCAGATACTCCTTTATTGAGAACCATGGGTGAGTAAAGCTAGTTACCAATAGACCACAAGCTGCCAGAGTCTAACCTAATGATCTTTTAAGGTGCCTGATGGACGCCAAGATTACAGGCTCCAACTCCCACTTTGTGCAGCGGGCTCAAGATGACGTGCTGCAGTTTCAGTTGGAAGTGTTCAAATTCGAACAGGACAACAGTAGCTTGGTATGGCAGAACGTTTTGAGAAACTCCATGCCAAACTCCATGTAATTCTGCTTTAACTTTGTTCTGCAGATCTACATCACGTGTCTCTTGAAGGCCACTCTCGCTTCATATCCCACAGATGCTCAGCACAAAGCTTGCTCCTTCACAGCCCATGGGTATACCTCAAATTAAATGCTTGTGTTCTTGCTTTTGTGTTCTTACTGAGGCTGCTGCATGTCTGTAAACCTTAGGTGGGCTGCTGCAGATGGCGATAACAGAGTCTGTAGCTGTTGTGATTCAAACTGTAGCTTGAGGCACAGAAGAACGTCTATTGCTGACGGTACTGCCAGGATTCATTGTCATGCCCCATCAGGAGCCTGGCCTTATTTAATCCAGTGTTTCTGTTCTTAGACCTCCAGTTTGAAACCGAAATCTCTCTGGGCCCCATCGTGGTTGAAGATTCATCCAATTGATGGCATGATGTGATTGAGTCCCTTCATGGAGAAGATTCTTGCTTTTTACAGTGTAGGATTGTCCCGTTTCTCCTGGAATCCCATCTGTTGTGCCGGTTCTCGACTGTACCTAATGTTTATTGTTGAGCTTGGGTGTTTGCTGCAATGCAGCTTAAGAAATATAATTAAGACTGGAATAAAGTTAACGTTCAGCTTGTGAAGGGTATTATGCATGTTGTAATTTATTAAAGTCAATGTGAATTGTAAGCTTTTTGTATTGTGTTCTTGGGCCATCTTCCATGTGATCGGGGAATGTCCACACTATTTAAATGACTAGTGATGGGTTCAGATCGACTCCTACCTGGTGTGAGTCAACGACCGCTGTTTTCTGAGGACTATAGTCCTTGATGGTGAACTAGTCACAAAGCTAGGGTGAACAACCTTTTGTAATGTAAGCTTCTGCACTTTCTTGGTAAGTCTGGCACTGAGCCATTTACAGCATTTAGCAGGCACTCATAGCCAGAGCGACTTACAATTCCTGATTATAGGGACAGTCCTCTGGAGCAACTTGGGGATTTTTTTCAATTTATTTTAAAAAGAGGTTTTTGCTCAGAAACCCAATGGTGGCAGCACTGTAGGTGGGATTCAAACCTCCGACCTCATGCTCTGTAGACAAGTATCCTATCACTAGACGACCACCATCCATAGAGACCATAACAAATTGTAGGATTGTTCAGCTGGTGACATGAGTCCTAGAATCAGTTGAACTGATCATATTTTTAGGAATTCTGGTGACCATGTGTTTTCAAAGTGGTTTTTTAAATTTTTTTTATTTCAACATTTCTTTCTGGGTGAGCTCGCCACCCGTTACTCAGCTGATTATTTCTGCAGGAACACTGGGTTGATTCTGGGAAAAGATTTTTTTTTTCATTTTTGCCATGGAAACACATTAGGTTGCACACATTTAAAATCTGATAGGAGGCCCGAATGGGAATCCATTCATGTATGCGTAGACAGCTGGTGACGAATGATTTAAGATGCATTTCATCAGTACAAATGTCACTCTTGGGAAATGTGCTTGTTCAGACTCGCTTGAAGTCGTTTTTTTTAAGTGCGAGACAAGCCAAAAAAGGTAGAAAAAAAGTCCCAGTATTGTTTTGAGTTGCAGCATGTACCATATAATGGGGAAATTTCTATTTCGGATACTCAAATGCTATTTATAATCTACATGACAGGCCTACTTTCAGGCGATGGTTGACCAACCAATAATATTCACAGGCGTATGAGTGCTATAGTACGCCACCAGCGCAGTTCTGCTTAAAAATTGATCTGCAAACCATTGGTCTCTGAGATGTTCGGTGGCATACAATGCATGCCTCATAGAACCAAGCTTGGATTGCTGCATCTTAACCTCCACATCTGTCCTCCATTTCATCTCAATTAGTCGATGTTGTTGCATTTTGCGAGGTTTATGGCAAAAGGATATGAATAACCACTAAAGACAGGGACAAAGGAGTTTATTTTCTTTACACCCTCTTTATTCCTCCTACTCCACACTATTCAGATACTATTTTTGAATTGCCATCACCACACACATCTCAACAGCTGGACTGGTAAAAGAAAATTAGGTACTATTAAAAAGACAAAAACAGCCTTCTACTCTTTCTTTCCTTCTCACAATTGAGAGACTATTATTACCCCTCAGCTTTACCCACAATAAGCATCACCACTAACCACACACATCGCTTACCTCATTTATACACGTCTGCCTCACTGGATGCATCCAACACAAAACACTAACTCTCACACACCTGATTACAAATGTCACTTTAGATTATAGTGAGGCTTCTTTACTTGTGCCTGCATTTAAAGTCCAGACTTTCTTATACTGACCAGAATATATCATTATTTGTAACCATCTGACCAGACACTGGACTGACGTGAGTCTTCATTTTAGCCTCTACCACACCTATGCAAACAAGGAACTTTTTTGGTGTTTGAATAAATAGTTTATTCCATGAAAAATAATTGGAAGGCAGTTAGGAAGTTGGACAGTCAGGTAACAAATAGAACATAAAAATAGCAGAATGCTTTCCCATTTAACTTCAGTGAAGGGAGTAGGTGTCCTTTAAAATGAGGCCAAGATACCTTTTCTGATAGCTTGTCGAAACCCTCTCTCACTCATTCATTTTCTTAGCAGCTTGTCCTAATTAGAGTCGTGTGGGATGCTGGAGTCTATCCCAGCTCTCAGAGGGAGAAAGGCAGGCAAACTGCCTGGACAGGTTGCCAGTCCATCACAGGGAAGACACCCAGAGAAACACACACACACACACACACACACATACTCAAAGCAAATACAGCCAATTTAGCATCTCCGATCCGCCTGACGCGCAGGTCTTTGGATGGTAAGGAAACCGGAGATCCCGGAGGAAATACAGATACGGGGAGAACATGCAAACTCAACACAGAAAGGACCCGGACTGTCCCGCCTGGGAATCGAACTCAGTACCTTCTCGCTGTGAGGTGACAGTGTTACCCACTAGTTCACTTGTAGTTTTAAATAGTGAAGTCAATTCGCATTATAAATGATCCCCATCACTGAAGAGAAATTCAAGTCGGTATATTTCTCAACAATGAACCGTTTGCCATGGAGTACCGCCATGAATTACTCTATAAACTGACTCAGTGACTAAATTATGCAAAAATATTTGTAAATAAATGGCATTCTGCTTGCGTAGCTCAAGCATTTGCAGATAATGTCTCTAAATGGTCTCAAAACCAGCGAAAAGATGGTTTGTTCGATCAAAAGATTGAAAATAATTATATATACTGTATCTACACATCCATGACCAGACAAATCCAGCTTTTTGACCATGCCCACTCGAATCAAGGGCCTCATTTATTATCAGGTTTGTGAACTTACACTGGACATGTTCGATTATTCAGGCGTTTATGAATATTCGACCAATGTGTGTGGTCGGTGGTGATGCTTGCTTTGGTTTGAACCGAAGTTTAAAGATGTGTGAGTTATGTGAAGAAAAGTAAAGCTTCCTCTTCTTTTTTAGGAGTGTCTCTCATTTTCCTTCAGCAGTTTAGCTGTTTGTAAGCGTGTGGTGATGGGACTTCAGAAATAGCTTCCTGGTGTTCCCCGAGATTATTTTCTTTACTTTATGAGTCATTCTAGACCCAGTTTAAGTCCAAAATTTCTCAACCTAAATCATTTTCTAAATATGATGCACACTACAGAAAACTGCATTAAAAACACTAGTCAACAAAGTTCTAAACTGGACCAGTGAATCAGTGCTTCCCTGAGTGGCCCAACTGTCCTTATCATCAGGAAATTGTAACCGCGATCTCCACTGATGCTCCAGCCACCCATGCCTGGAAGTCCAAGACGGTATAATTGGAACCATTCACTCTGGGAGGGCAGGAAGGACCTACCTCACCCCCAACACTAGACACTGAGTGAATATAAAATGGGCGGTTTTCATCCAAACACTACACAACGACTTTACTTTAGAGCCCGTTCAAAAAGACACAATGTCCCTTCACCCTCCTGACACTGGAAGTGTCATGAGACCAGGTTACTGAGTGAGAACTGGAGGTAAAAATTGATTACACTAGCTTCTAGAATGGCATTTATTTCATGATCATGACTACACTCCAAATCGTAGAAAAACCGGCGCACATATTGACATAGTTAATGAAAACTCCATGTCCCCGGATCACAGTGTCCAAGAGCGGAACTGGACACTCCTGCACTGGAGGAAGATTTTAAGGGTTCATTTGGGACTCAGAATAGCCAGAACAGCCCTTTCCGCCCTAACAGGTGGACAGCCTCTGGAAGCAGCCCAGCCGACTCTTAGCATGTGCTGATTCACAGGAGCCGGGATGCTGAGCCTGATCAGCAAGCAGTATATGAATCAGAAGATCTGTGGCAAATGCCCAGCTGGCAAAACCGAGGGATGATGGAGGAACATGCCAGTGCAGTTGGTCAGTGTTCTTTTAGTGATGACAATATTCTCAAAATACTCAGGAAACAGTAGATTTTCTCTATGCACACACAAATACACATTTTATATATATTTATGTGTGTGTTATATAAAGTTCTGTATATGAAACATCATAAAACACATTTTACGGTGATTAAAGAACAGAGTTATCCAAAATACAAAAAACCTCATCTGACTGAACAAAGGAGCAAGCAGTTATGCTGAATGTAAACCTCACTCATTGAAGTTAACCATCAAAGTGGTCGCCGCAAACCGTTTTACAAGCGCACTAAGACATGCTCGAAAGAAATTCTATAAGAGACCAGGGGAAAGTCTGGAAATGGTTACACAACCATATCTGAGTTTCTAGGACACCTCTGACCCAGCCTGACAATCAAACCTAGGACACTAGGAGCATTGATGAGTGCTTGCAGGAGTGGCTGTCATGCCAGAATTTCCCCATACAGATGTACAGGGCACAGAAATGTTACATTTGGTGAACAAAACCTGGAAAAAAACTTGCAGACCCTCACATGAGTCTAACCACCAATTTTTCTCAATTTAAACAGGGTTGAAAGATTAAATGATGTTAAATTGCAGTAAATGTTAACATGTCTTTCAGATTAGGGCATGGAACAATTTAAAATTTTAAGGGGCATTGATTTTTTGGCAGGACGATTCGCATGGAAAGCTTTGCTCCATTGATTAATTGAAATTACAGCTTATATTTGTCTTGTTTTTGAAGGTCTCTTCATTGAATATTACATTTTGTTTAAGGATCTAAGAAAACTCACTGTAACATAGAAATTACTTTTTTTTTTAATTCTTTTGATATATTGTGATTTTATGATATTCTTTCAATGCCAGTTGCAAGGAGATTTCGTATCAGTTCAGTATATTTACTTATATTTACTTCTTAGTTGCTCTTAGTCCCCCAAGTGCTCTCTTTCTTCCATCACATGACAGCTCCTCTAACCTGAGGGTAAAGGCCAGAATGTCTCCCCTGGAGCATGAAGCCTGTCACCATATATACTTCTCAGCTTGTCACGACTGCAAGACGATTCAGCTCAGGAGTCCTTAGAGGTAACGCTGGAAAAATAATTCATGTTTATGTGAATTATTTACTGGACATGGATTACTATCCAGTCCTAAATGCGACCCTAACATCCCATTGTGTGCTTCATACTAGACTGGTTTGGTCCTCATCTCAAATAAGGATGATTTATGATTGAATGAATTATGGATGAAATTGTGAATGAACTATTGTCAGTGAAATATCAGAGGTTACAACATCCACAGTAGAAACTGGACTCAATCCCTCTTTAAGAAACTGAAATTCTCAGCACTGTCTGAGTTAAACTCGAGTTTTGGGTTAGCTGGAGCGAATATTTCACGTTTGGGAAAAGTGAAGGTCAGTTTAATAGATGTCTAATTGAGTGGGACTCAAGCAATCACCCTATAGGCGCTGGGACAGGCACCAGCAGCCCCTTTTAGCTTGCTTACGATATGCGGCTCGGCTTATGCACGGATGGCAAATTTTCAAGGTAGGCATTAACAAAGTCCTCAAAATTGACAAAATAGTCAAAAAATCATTAAACGTATTAGTGGTTAGGGAGTGGGCTCCAGGATCAAAACGTTGCCCTGAGGTTCTCTTGAGCAAGGTACCGTCCCCATCACTGCTCCCCGGGCACTTTCAGTAGCTGCCCCCTGCTGCATGTGTGTATGGGTAAAATGCAGAAGCTGAATTTCGTTGTGTCTCATTGTGTGCTGTGCTGTGTTTCACAGCGACAAGAATAGGCATTTTCAATATATATAAATTGTAACTTTTTCTGCTAATTCTTACCTACTGTTTGAAACAGTATTTCAACCTCCTTTAAGAAAATGTTATACACTCACAACAGATGCCAGAGGACAGTCTCTTCATTGCCTGGCCATCAGCTATTAGTGTATTTGATTTAAGCAGCATTTCTTTGGTAGTGCAAGGAAAAACCTCAGCCATGGTAATCACCAGCATAATGGAAGACTCAACAGAAAGACATCTGGCTAAAACTGATCTACCTCTTTAAGGTCTGACTCTACCTGTTACTCAGCGTGGTACTCAGGCCACTGTGGCAGGACAGATGTTTAGTGTGTCTGTTCCTGCATAGCTGACTCAGTAGCCTGAGTCCAGTCATTCAGGTGAGATGGAGGAGAGCGGAAAAACGGAGGAGGCTGCGGCCGACATACTGTGTTACAAATAGCTTCCTTCATTTAAAACACATCCATCCTTCATGGTTTATACATTCAGTTATGAATCCGGCTCATTTTTTTTCTTGCTCCAGGCCAACACTTTTCCTCTAAAGAGAGAGAGAGAGAGAGAGAGAGAGAGAGAGAGAGTGTTTCTTCACCACATCTAGGTTCTTGCCTGGAGAAAAGCCAGGTTCCATCTGGGGCTTACTGCAGCTGACGGTGCACAACAGATGAGGTTGGGGACAGTGGAGTTCGTTCAAAAGCAAGAGATAGAAATGGACTGTGTTGTTTTTAAAGGACATTTGTAAAAACCCAGTTTTCCCTGCTCAAGTAAAACTATGCTGGAGTAAATAAAGTAAAGATAACAGACTAGATTTAGCTTTCAAAGCTAAATCTTCCCTTAAACCACTGCCCATAAATCTGTACACTGGGGTAGTCCAACTGTTTTAAAGAATTCATATCGTTGTCAGTAGGCCTGACACATACTCCAGAACTGCCTGAGTATTATTATTTGGGCTAATTACAGTTACTTTTATAGTTCCTAGATTTTACAGGAATATGTTTGAGCAGAATATAAATTTGGTGTTAGTCAGTCAGTTGGTTTGCCTAATGCATTCTAAGGGAAAAAAAAGAAAATGCATTTATTACTATTTAAGCTCTGTAAAGTGACCTTGGATATAAGAAAGCTATATTTAATGTAAAATTAAATTGAAAATGTATACAAATATATATTTATTTTAAATATCTTACATTTATGTATATTTTACATTTCTTTACATATTTAATATATAATTTATATTAATATAAATAAAACATATTTAATTATTATTATTGCTATATCATTATTATAATTAATATGTTGTTGTTGTTGTTGTTATAATAATAATTATAATTACTATTATTATTATTATCACAGATTGGCCACTTTAAAGACTTTCATTTAAGGGCTTATATTATGAATTACAAAACTAAAGCCCTTTTTTTTGCAACATACACATATAACTAAAGTTTACCCGTGTCCAACTAGAAAATCGAATCAACAAGCAGCTCATTTTGAATTTGTTTGTTTTTGTGATGTCACAGAAGCAGCACACTTTCACGTGAAGTTGTTTACAATCAACAGCAAAAAGATAATTACATTAAAACACGAGAAAGCATAAGTGCCGCAGGGTTTTAGGTCACAATCTCCCTGCCTAAAGATAAATAGAGACGGAAAATAACATTCATTATGTTTCAAAACCTCCACAAACGTTACAGATTCACAATAATGATATAATACAGACCCTTTAACCATGTCTCCTATGTTCATGTAGGGTAGGACATTCATTTTTGGGGGATTAGGAAAGGGGGGCAAGTGCACCATTTTCTGCTTCATATTGAGCAGAGCACTTATCCCGTGAACTCTATTCATTACACAGCTCTTTAACAGACGACAGGCCGAACACAGATGTCCCTTCAGTTAATCCCGTTACAGGTGGGTCATGGGAAATACTGGCACCAGGACTGCTTCCTGAGGGAGGGGGGTATAAATCTGTGTATGTGCATGGGTGTGTGTGGGTGTGTGTGTGTGTGTATGTATGCCTTCCTGCTATCATATCCTTGCGGGCTAATATGCAACAGCAGTCCGGCTGATTCATTTCAGATGGCACCAGCAGCATTAGGGCAGGAATATGGCCGAATGCCTGTTCTGAGGCACGGTTGGATTCTGTGCGAGAGTTTAAACAAGGGCTCTGAAAGACTCTCTGTTGCTGGGCTTTGGCTAATAAAAACCCCATGCGTCTCTGAAGGGAAATAAGGGTCAAACTAAAAGGGACCTGTTTTTATACTTTTTGATAAGTGTGTGTGTCTGTGTGTGTGTGTGTGTGTGTGTGCGCGCGCCTGAATGAGAGCGTATCTTGCCCTTTGAAGTGGTAAACTTCTCTGGCAAAGCTCAGGTTTAATGCACCCCCAGTTAAAAAGGCTTACGCCCAAAGGAATGACGAGTTTTTTTGCCATTAAGGAAAAGCGCCAGCACTTTGATTTTGTTTCAATGATCTTTTATAATGCACTTCTTCACAGCTTTGGAATAAGAACAAAAATGAATTGTGGCTCGCCCTACCACAGGGCTTTGCTTTCAGGTAACCAACTTTGAACTTCAGACAGTCACCTCATTTAAAAAGTTCAGCCAAACCACTCAGTAAAGACTGTTCTGCTTCATATATTCCTATTAGGTTCGTTCTTATCTGCAAAGCTGTTTAACAAATACATACATTTGCTTAAAGCTCTGTTTAAGAAGTGGATGTTACACTCAAGACGTTGCCCTTGAAAAAAAGACACTGTTCCAGATTCAGGATAAATAGTGGTGGTTTCCTGATCTTCACCCTTGGAAATCGACGGTGGTAAAGAGTTATTTATTTGTAGGCCCCATCCTATTTCCTATTTTGTGAATGGTGATGATGCATCTACTGGACGTTTCCGACACACTGTACTCAGCTGCTATCATAACCGCAGTCTCTGACATCATTCTGACAATCATCAAATAAAAAGGAGTGCTGCAAAACCTGGTGACTAGTTGAGCTCCGTTTAGGTATGGTGCTCTGTTTAAGGTATGGTGTACCATCAAATGGGAAATGTGAACATGAACACATGTCCGAATGCTGGATGTCATGGACAATGTCATGCATGTATTTAATACATAATATAGATTTAAAACCTATTATGGGTTACCAACGACTGCCACCAGTGCTGTTAGCCTACAGGGTGGTAAAGGTAGAGAATTAGCTGATGTGATGGAGAGAAGGAAGGTTGATATTTTGTATGTGAGAGACTAGATGGAAGGGTAGGGTATTGGAAGAGGGTTTAAATTGTTTTACCATGGTGTAGATGGAAGGAGGAATGGGGGAGGTGTTGTCCTGAAGGAAGAGTATGTGAAGAGTGTTTTGGAGGTGAAGAGGGTGTCAGGGAGGGTGATGAGTTTGAAGCTGGAAGTTGAAGGTGTGATAATGAATGTTAGTGGGCTTGTTGCTATGCATGAGAAGAAGAGGAATGAGGTGGTTCACGGATTTGGTGCGAGAGACCATGCAGGCGGTCAGTTAGAAGGAAGATGCAGATGACCGGAAAAAATGGAGATGGATGATCTGCTGTGGAAACCCCTAATGGGAGAAGCTGAAAAGAGAAGAAGACATTTTGTAAACAATTGGAGTGAAATCTGGGTTTAGTCCCATGAAGCTGTAGCACTTTACCCTACCCCACTGTCCCAAGATGTGAATGCACAAAAAGGAGGGGTCGGGCTAAGTGCTAGAGGCAAAAAATGAGATGGGACTGGGTCTTACTTTAGTTGTCATGATTAGGGCACTCTTATCTGTAAAAAACGTACATTACAGGAGGAGAAATTGTTAAAAACTTACAAGGTGGGAAAAAGGGTGAAAGGCGGTTTGGATCAAAAGGCATGGGGTTTGCTTATTTATTACAAGTAATCGATTTTGGCTGATTGTGTGAGCAGAGATATAATGTGGCTTAATATTATTAATATGTATCAACCTTTTCCATTACCATAGATTTACTACTGGCACAATGTTATTTAGAGGGGGATCCTCTGAGCCTTCTAGGTCTCAGACATTTTTATTTAATTAAATAATCTCAATTATTATATTTAAAAACCTGTAGCTGTCGTTACTATTGTAGTACTTTTGTAATACTTTCAATACTGTCCCTGTAGTTAGGAAAAGCTAATTGCCATACATGTAAATGTAATGTTGCAGGAAAAATGGCATAAAAATGATAACCCCCAGATATATCACTGTTAATAACAGGTGTATCTTAACCACTTGGTTTCTATTTGCAGTTAGAAAGCGAAAATACTGGCAACCTTTCACCCCATGAACACTGGGTCCAGCTCCAGCAGCCACTGTGGCTCTGATAAGTATAAGATGCTAAAAATGAACGGATAGATGCATGTTCTATGCCAAATGTCATTGTAAATGTGCTATTTATATTTAAGCCATAATTGCAGACAATACTCCCGTACATCACTGCTGGCTTAAGAGTACAAGCCCCAAAGGGGCTCTAACATTATCACAGTGATTTAATTGACTTTTTTGGGGCCTAAAACTAGAATCAATAGCCCAAACACCACCGGTGTTACTTTCAGTTGATGTTCACTATTATTAGTCGATGTTCAGTTTTAACCTTGGCTGTGTTGAGAATGCTTTTGTCTCCACAGCTCGTCCAATTTGTGTAGCACATTTGATGTACTTGACTTCATCATCTGACTTCACAGGGTGTTTATGTGGTGCCTCCTGGTGAGAAACACATTTTCTCAGGAACGCTAAGACAACAGAGACATGCGCCGAGCATGTGAAGGTGGTTTAAAGCTGCTTTTTAAGGGGAATGCCAGGTTGGTGGGACAGTAGCTTGGGAAGAGTAAATCTCCTGCTATAGACGAGCATCTGTTTCTCATCCTCTCTCTGAGAAATGTCTGATATATACATGCTGGGGGCCATGTGTCCCCAAACAACCTGTGGTTTCTCTCCACCACAACTTGTCATCCTCGGTCCCTTATACAAATTGCATATCAGGCCAGTCAAAGTGGATTAGGCTGATCCGAGATTGAAATGCTGTCATGAAAACAGAGAAATATTTCTTTAAACCGCACAGCACACTGGTTTAACCAAAGGCCATGAGACCAACCAGCGTTGCTCTGCTCTTCGTAATCTGCCATGGTCAGCAGCAGAGACAGAAAAATACCACAAGGGCAGGAATTTGAAGTCTGTTGGGTTAAGTGAGATTTATTTGGAAAAGAAACGAGACTTTTCCGCAATCCACTTCCTTCACGATGAACCTCAAACCCACCAAAGCCCTTAGAAAACATAGAGTTGGGTCGAGACTCAGCACTGAAGTTCCTTTCTTTGAATAGTGTTTATGGTCGCTGGCAGTCGGAGAGGAGAAGGAGAAACACAGAGCAAATCTGTTGCTTCTCAGAGTTGGTCGGGCTCACGAACAGGACAGGATGTTTGCCGTGCCAAAGCTAGCTCAGAGGCAACGCTGCTGCCAGATCACACAAACAGAAATGAGGCTTGGAGTAGGAGTTTCAAAACGGACAGTGGAAACTTGACTCATAGCAACTTTTTTATCCTCATTTCAAAGAGGAGTATGTCTGTGCAAGACCTGGAAGTCATTACAGTCCCTCTGAAGGTGTCATTTAAGCCTCTAAAAATAATGCAGAATAATATATTATAGCATGTGCTGCAGGTTACTTTTATACCAAAGAAGCTTCCTAAACTGACCTAAATGTATTACCTTTACTCTCATGAAGTTGAAGCAAACTTTGAACATGAACTGAGACTGACATCATGTCCTTGGACCGTTCCAACTCCACCCCTGCTTATAAACACACATTATGTATCTGTGCATATTAACACACCAAAAATGAATAAAATCAGTACTTGTACCTGTACAGCTCTACATGATCAGTGGGGGTTCTCCAGCTTTTGCCCCATGAAAGAAAGGGTCTAGCAACCTTGGATGGATGGACGGATGGATGGATGGAAAGTACTTTGTTGGTATGCAGTTTAAATATTGAGACAATAACAAGTAATTAGCTTTAATCTTCTTAAGCAATTTTGGTTCAGTTGTGGCTCTTTACTCTTAAGCAATCAAACTAGTGTTTTAAGGGTACTACAGTTACACTAGCAATTTGGTAACACTCCATAAACATTTGACAGTACTTAGGTGATTGCCTGAGGTTAAATTCCCCTGCACAACATCCATCTCTCCAGCGCATACTTAGTGTGATGTCCACGATGAGAGAAGAGAAACGGATGAAAGTGAAGCAGTGATGTGCATTATATTCAATGGATTGTTTTTATTGTAGCTATTGTTTATTAAATAGCCTTTGAATCATATTGATTATAAGTAGTTTGGGGGTCACTTTGCCCAGAAAGAATGAGGAGAAATCTCCTTTAAAGAGCTAATTTATGTTTTATACATTTCAGAGTCTTTTACTGAGTAAAGAAGTACTTCTAATTTTGTGTTTAGTGGTTTTTTTCTACATTTTTTTTTCTACAAGTATCTACATTTTTCTAAAGTAAGAATGTTCCCACCTTAAGTCAGGACAGAAGTCAAATATCACTAAGTCACTAAACAGCCTGCCAATAGCAGGTCCATCCATCCATCCGTCCATCCATCCAATATCTGAGGACCTTATCCTATTCAGGGTCGAGGGGGAGCTGGAGCCTATCTCAGGACTTGCAGTATAAAGAAAGTCTCTGGACAAGTAATCAGCCCATGATGGATGTAACCTAATGTCACAAAAAAGAAAAAACTGATACATTTTTTTATACAAACATGGTTGCCTTTGACACAGAATGCTTTAAGTATCCTGCCTGTCACTATTTCCAGGAATTCCTGATTCACTTGCAAGCTTATCTCTGTTCCTGCCTGTCTTTAACCTAATTCATGCACATTTTGAGGCAGATAGGCAGCTTGCTGACACACAGAGCCTACTTTTGCTTTAAGTGCACTTGAATATGTATCTGCTTGTCTACTTGTCTGGTTTGTCCATTTTCTGTCTCTCTTCTACCCCCTGCCCATCTCCCTGTCTTCTTCCTTCAGAAGCTTGTTGGGTTTTTTTGATGGAGGCTTAATCTGGTAAGTGAGTGCTCCACAGGCGGCCCCTTCAAAGAGCCGCCGTTTGGAAGAGCAGTCCCGCATTACCTAATGGCTTCTGTAGGGCCTAGGAGGGAGGGGGACAGTGGCCAGTAATCTAATCTACAGGGACAGGTTCATTGGCACCAGAAAACTTGGAGAGGGTGGATGGAAGGAGGTAATTCAATCATGGTTTTTCTGATTTAAGGGATCCTGTCATTCTGATGATTTAGGTGACGTGCAGCCTCCTGGACAGGAGATGGAAGGTGCCAGAAAGGCATACCTGGGACGGGGAGATTCGAGTTCAGGGCCGGTGTCAACAGCATGACGTTCTCCAGGTACAACAGGATTTGAGTGCTGTTAAAGGCAGAGGAACAGTGTCACCTTTGACTTTATGCTGCGAGTGATGCCAAAATGGCCTCACTTTGAGGTTGTGTATGTCCATCCTTGCAAAGAGATCGGTTTTTGCCTTTGCAAAAGATATTGACACTACTATGGGCAGCGGTGGCCTAGCGGTTAGGGAGTTTGCCCAAGGATCAGAAGGTCATGGGTGCGAATCCCAGATCAGTAGGTTACCCTGAGAATCCCTTGAGCAAGGTACTGTCCCCATCACTGCTCCCCTGGTGCATTCAATATCTGCAGCACAAGTTTGTGTGTATAGGTAAAATGCAGAAGGGTAATTACGTTGTGGTTCACTGTGTGCTGTGCTTTGTGCTCACAATGACAAGAATAGTTTCTTGCTACCGATACCATTTATTGTACACACCCACTTTAAAGAATGGCTGAAAGCCATGTTTACCATCAAGATTTTGCTGTATTGGGGAGCTTTGCTCCATTTCCTCAATGTGCAGCCTGAGGGTGCTGCTGTTTTTGCATTACCGATTACTGGTGATTCCTGTGGTGTTCAGGTTTTCAGGCGTGTGTGTGTGTGCACAGTCCAGACATGGCGCTCTTATGTAGAGGCTCTATGATATTATGTTGGCTTTGGACGTGCTCGGGCACGCCAGGAATGCATCTGAGTGACATGCATTCACAGACTGTAGTGTATTAAAGAGAAAAAGCCCTCATCGCTCCCATCGGTCAGCCACGCTGAGAGAGGGAGAGAGAGAAAAATGAGAAGTAGAAAGAATATGAGAAAAATAACATAGAGATGAGTTCTGTTCAAACCTATAAGGAAGGTGAATGTCCAGCACTAGGTCTGCTTCCTGCTAGAACCCCCCTTCCCCCAAATGGCCTTCTTGTTACATATTTCAGGTTGTGAAATGTGACACATGTGTGCTACTGCCCTGAAAGAAACCAGGATTCTGCAATAGATCTGAGGACATTCGCTGTTTTTTTTTTTTGTTTTTTTCTTTTAATTCAGATCCATATGAAGCTGTTAAAGCTTTATTTTAAGTCATTTGATTTGAGAAAAATCTTATTTTATTCAAAACAGCAGAGAAAGGCTGTAGCAGTAGTCACTTTTGATGTTATTCCCATAAAGTATGTCATTTTACTTGTGTTTTGGTCATACGATTGTAGAAAGATAGAATTAACTTCTTTCAAATTAGCCAACATTTTGTGGGAAATGGCAATAACTAACAAAATGTACACTTCAAAATGTTTTTTTTGTAACTTTTTGTTGTTTTTGCTAAAATTCTTCACCGTGTTTTGCTGTGCCGCCCGTGGAAAAAACAGGCCCAATGCCAGATCTCAGAATCCGTGGTCAGAGAAAGAACAAATTCTGGACCTGAGTTTTGTAATTGCTGGTAGTCACTCGATCTGTTGATGTCATTCCTACTGATGATTACAAAGTCCAGACCTGAACACTGGATTTGAAGACCTCTGCGGCATGTGCAAAGCTGCTTCCATGCGGCGTCAGGATGTGCAATTTTTGCATGAACAAAAAGAAAAGCAAGATATTCTAGATAGAACATCTGAAACAGGCCTGATCCACATGACAGTACTGATCAATTAGGATTTTCGACTGATTGTTGTGCCTGAATGCAGGGTGAGGCTCCTGCTTTCACTCTTAATCTCACTTTCTCACAGACGTGCCAGAAATCCTACACCACCAGCAGAAACTGGCAACTCAACGAATCTATGAATCTGAATGATCCATCATGAACACCAACAAGTGAATAAACTAGCAGTCCTCCTTCAGAAATCAAAAGCTCCGGAAGCAACCAGAGACAAACTATCAGCTTTCAAGATGCCGTCTGCTGACTCTTCAATGTTTAGTTCCATTTTATGTGCATTTTTTTAAAAAACCTAATGCAATCTATTTACACAATCTGGGGTCAGATTTGGGCAAAGATTTCAAATCTGCTCATGAAAAAAGTGCCATAGATTTTAGCTTTGGGTTATTTGGGCAGCGGTGGCCTAGTGGTTAGGGAGTTGCTCCGCATCGGAAGATTGTGGGTTCGATTCCCTCACAAGTAGGTTGCCCTGAGGTACCCCTGAGCAAGGTACCGTCCCTGTCACTGCTCCCCAGGTGCTTTCAATAGCTGCCCACTGCTGCATGGTGTTTGTGTGCATGGGTTAAAAGCAGAGGTCCAATTTCGTTGTGGTTCATGCTTGCTGTGCTGTGACTTCGCAATGACAAGGGTTGTCGCTTTCACTTTTTCACTTTCATAGGTCTCTCCCAGTTGAAAGAGAGAGGAGCCTGGTCTTGTATAACTGCAGATATCTCCCCAGGTGTGTCACCAAGATGGCTCGAACATACTTTCCTATAAGGACATTGTTATTCCCAGAAGGCGAGGCCAGCTTTTGCAGCTACCGGCAAAGACTTGCCAGTAACTTGCAGATCGTTGCTGTTGTCAGGCTGCCAATACTGAATGATGACAGTAGGCACATGCGCACAAAACACAAAAACCGGCCATTTTTATTAAAGTCACAAGGCCAGTGATTTGGATTCATATTGGATGTACAGCCGCATATTAATTTTTTAGCGTTTTTCTGTGTCACCTATATCTCACCAGTTGACACAAACCCAGACACGTGGCTGTATAAGCAGTTCAGTAGGTGTGGAGATAAACCCACTGAGAATGTAACTTCTTTCCCATCACATCATTCATACTGCAAAAGTTCAAAAAAGTTCTTTTAGGATTTGCTGAAGGCTTCAGTGATGGCTCTTCTGCATTCCTGGGTTGTGTTTGGACTACACACTTATCAAAAGAAGATGACTCCTTTGGCACAAGAAACTATTGTGCATCTAAAACCTCACATTGTTGGCTAAAGGGCAAGGGATAAAGCAGAGACGGAAGAGAAGTAAACACATTTAAATGAAAATATTGTTAATTACACTGTCCATTGTCTGTGTCCTACTCTGCCTGTACAGATCACATGCGTAGGTGGTTGCCCAAAGCGAAAGAACATTTAACAGAAGTATTTTCAGTATTTTTGCACTTTCCCTTCTAGAAAAAACACATAAACTTGGCTTAGGAATAATCAAATGTGGTGTTTGGACACATCACATGCTTTTTTCCCCACACATCTGTGATCACATGTGAGAAAACATGGGATCACATGTTTATCATGTCGTATGTCTTATATTGCTCACTGTCTTGTGGGTGTGGAGTTTTAATGGAAACCTTCCAAATGTAGTCGGTCAGTTCTAATGAGGCCGGTGTTGCTAACCAACACTTGGAGTCACCCAGTAAATACATCCCCAAAATGTCTTGTGCCCCACTTTAACCACAGACAGCTCTTCATTTAGATGGTGCAGACTTGTGGACGTGGTTTAGTGTTCAGTATGACGTACTGTGAGCTATAAAAATCAACAACACTTCACCATGTTGTTGCCACTGTGGGCAGCCTTTTTAGACAACAGAGAGCTGCTTTCTCTTAAGAAGCAAACTTAGATTTTTGACGTGTCCCCATAGTGAAGGTGTCATTGAGCACTCAGTGAACCATAACAAATGGATTCTCCATGTTTGACCCACACACACCGTGCAGCAGTGGGCAGCAATGCAGTAACCGGGGAGCAGTGATGGGGATGGTACCTTGCTCAAGGGTACCTCACGGCAACCTACCAATCAGGGATTCAAACCCATGACCTTCTGGTCCTGGGGCCTAGTCCCTTAACACTAGGCCATCGCTGACCCTTTTAATGAAGGGGAGGATGAGACGAGTTAAAGGGATTTATTTAAAAAGCAAAATGTAGACCTTTGATTGGCTATTTCGCTTACATACTGAGGGGCTGCTGTGGGCTGATGGTTAGAGAAGAGCGCTTTCAACTGAAGACTTCAGTTCCCTAGTCAAGCAGGAAACATGTGGACGACTGGGGGACAGATGAACAATGCTTTCCCAATCCTGCATCCATGGCTGAAGTGGTCTTGGGTAAGACCCCATAAACACCGCGTGTATGCGTTCACTACTGATGTATCTGTGTGTGGGTGTGTGTGGGTGTGTGGGGGGATGTGTGGGGGTGTGTGTGGGGGTGTGGGGGAGTGTGTGGGTGTGTGTGGGTGGGTGGGGGTATATGTGTGTGGAGGTGGGACAGGTAAAATATTAAATAAATTGGATTTTTACTTCTCAAATTTAACATCTTTTGTTCTTTTCGTGAACGTCTTAAAGCAATGTGTTATTCTTATTCATCTTTCCTGAATGTTTTATTGCTGTTTAAATATTATGTTGCATAAAAAGGCCGAAGGCCAAGGCGGAGGGTTAGGACGAAGACTAAGCCTTTTGTAGGCGTATTTATGTATTTCGATCATCAACACTTCCTTGCTGCCTTGCAGAAAACAGTTTACACTGGAGAAAAGACCCCTCAAAACAGAGCAACCTGCATGGGTTCCTTATTTCCCTTCAGCTGCATGAATGGAGGATAACACCCAGCCAGCTAACATTATTGTGTGGGGCCTTTTCTCCAATGTGACCTGTTTTCTCCGGAGCTCTGCTCTGCCATGTTATTGAAAACAAGTTTCTGCTGCTAACTTTGTGGATGATGTCTTGAAGTTGTTAGAGTTGTTTGTGAAATGCCATACTTTGGTCTGGGAGTAATTAGAAGAGTGGAGCTAAAAGGGCGTTTCTGCAGCGAGCAGGCAGATCCGAATCTGTGTTGAACTGCTCGTTATTGTGGCAGGACAGCACGGGGTAACTTCTCCACTGGGAGACGGTGTCCAAAAGCATTGTCTATAAGGTGGTGGATGTTGATCACTAAGCATTGCATCATCACTCAGATGTGGGCTGTTCAAGAGAAGCATGCTGTACTCCATTTCTTTGTTGGCTCTTTGTTTGGCTCTGGTTGTAATTGGCAGTGTTTGCATTCTTTAGTTTGCAGTGTGTGTGTGTGTGTGTGTGTGTGTGCTTTTGTGAGTGTGTGTGTGTGTGTGTGTGTGTGTGTGTGTGTGTGTGTGTGTGTGTGTGTGTGCTTTTGTGAGTGTGTGTGTGTGTGTGTGTGTGTGTGTGTGTGTGTGTGTGTGTGTTTGTGAGTTGTTTTTCCACAATGTGACTAGGCACTAGGCCCCAGAATCGAAAGGTCATGGGTTTGCATCCCGGATCAGTATGTTGCCCTAAGGTACCCTTGAGCAAGGTACTGTCACCATCACTGCTTCCCGGATGCTGGATATAGCTGCCCCCTGCTGCACGATGTATGGGTTAAATGCACAGTTTGCATTTTGTTGTGGTTCACTGTGTGCTGTCCCATGTTTCATGATCACAAATAGTCACTTTCACTTCGCTTTCATTTCACTTTCACTTCACTTTCACTTCATCTCAATCAATGTAGTATGCAGACAGTTTGAAAAATGGTGGAAAACAAATGTAATAGCTAATGATTTATCTAGTAAAATCACCTGTTTTAAAATCTAATACTCTACTTTATGACAGGTCTATGCATATGAAATACATGTATCCTTTCCTTTCATTTACAAGGCTATCTGTTTCCACTCATGCAGCGAGGAGGTGAATTTTTTTGTTCCTTCGCTCCTTCGTCAACAGTGGTTGCATCCACCCCTCGACTGTTTCTAATGCCCCATGAAGAATATAGGTCCAGCGTCAAAGAGCATATTTCAGGCTTTTCATTTGGATAACCCTCCCTCTTTTGAAATCGTCTGCCTGGGGCTATGGTATAAAGTCTCCCCTATCATTTTCCAGCTGCTAAACTCGGAGACAGTGGCCCACACCCAGAGCCGTTAGTAAGATGGGATGTTAAAGATCATGCCCAAGCCTGTATGAGTGCACACACGTCTAATCCAGCAACAACAAAAAAAATGACTGCTGCCATTGAGAGAACATAATCTCCATTCTTTGCACTCCCAAATATCAAATTAAGTGGGCTGAATACAGCACACCTTTTTTCTTTCTCTTTCTCTCTTACAGCTGCCTACCTTAAGCATAATGGACCAAACTGCATGAAAGGAACCCTGAAGACAAATTAAAAGTAAAAAAAAATGGAATGAAAGTCTCCAGATGATACAGTTATGCACTTGACTTCCTGTCAGTCTCTGAGTCATGTAGAAATGCCAAATAGGCCAAGCTGATCTTGAGATTAACAAGGAAAGGACTTTGAAAGGAGGTTCACTGCTGAGGAAAGGATGGCAGAGGAGCTTCATTCACAAAGACTGAGGGCCTGGAGCAACACTGACTGAAGTGAAAGTGAAAGTGACTAATTGCCAAAGTTAAACACAGTGAGACACAACAAAATGCAGCCTCTGCTTTTCACCCATACACACCGTGCAGCAGGGAGCAGCTTTTTAAAGCTCCCGGGGAGTAGTGATGGGGACTGTACCTCGCTCAAGGGTATCTACTGGTCTGGGATTCGAACCCATGACCTTCCAGTCCTGGGGCCTAATTTCTAACCACTAGGCCTCCGTATCGATGCATTCTATGTGATGTCTGTGCATGAGGGGTTAAATGCAGAGAAAGCCGTGTGTGATGTGCTCTTTACAATCACTTTCACTTTCTTTTTTCACTTTTCAGTAATAATGTCATACACGCTACAGTCAGCATTTAACACATCCTAACAGCGTTCAGGACACACGCCAGAGCCATGAACACATACATGCACTAAAGCCTATGAGCAACCGGTAGCCAACGACATTGCCTTGGTCTCAGCCGCCGACAGCAGTACTAATCATAGCCTGCATGTCTTTGTGGTCGGAGGAAACCCAAGGGGAAAAATGGAAACTCCACAGAGGACCTTGGCTGCCCCGACTGGGAATCAAACCCAGGCCATTTTTGCTGATAGATAGAGTGATAACCACTGTGACACAATGGCACTCAAGATAAAGACACCTCAGGAAAAGTCTCACACCTTTTAGGAGAATGATTTTTGGTTCCATGAGAACCTTGCATTGTGTGGTTCTTTCAAAAATCAAAAATGATTGTGAAGTAAAATGACTGTCTGTAATTTTACACACCACAATGAAATGCTTCCTCCGCAGCTATACATCCAGTGCCTGGGGAGCAGTGCTGGGGACATTACCTTGCTCAAGGGTACCTCAGGGTAACCCACTGGTCTGGGACTTCAATCTGCGATCCTCTGATCAAGGGGTCAGGTACCTGACCACTAGCCCATGACAGACCTGCTCTGAAACACTTTTAGGGAAATAAAAGTGGCTCTTTAATCCGATCCCATCAAATAATCTTTTTTGCATCATTACCTTTAGTAGTGGAGAAAATGGAGAACATGAAAGCTAAGCGGTCAGCTACTAAAGGATAGCATGAAAATAAGCATGCAAATCTCACTCAGGCACATTGTTCAGGATGGGCATCTCAAGCTCGCCCTCTGCGTATCCCTGTTTGCACTGCTGTTAACGTGTGGCTTCCTTTTCTTTCCCTTGTCATGGATGAGAGCGTTCCTGCATTTACTTGGATCCGGAGCATGCCCTTAAACTGGAAAAGAAAGAAATCCAGCTGTGGGAGCTGGAGTTATTATGAGGCAAAGCAAAGTCAACAGACCGGCTGAAAAGAAAGTGCGCTAAAAGAGGCGCCTGCTCTCGTTGTCTAGCGACAGGTGTTTGTCGATTAAAAGGCTGTTGCTCTATAGAAATTCCAAAGTGAGCGTTCCTAAAAAGTAAACACGGTGTACAGTCAGAATGCACCCATCATTGATAGAAACAAAAGCCTATGTATCCCTAGGACCCAGTGAAAACGTTGCCTTCAAACAAAAGTAATCAGCCAACATGACTGGTGTCTATAGTTTGCACTGGAGCTACGAGGCAATGGAAGTAATGGCAGGAAGTAAATCCAGTTTAGTACAGTGAACGGCAAAGCCATCACACACTTGCCACAGATTGTTTGGAGATGTTAAGTAAGCTGACATAGGCGTACTTATGTGGGTGGATTACTGCATGACACACTGAAGTGGATGACAGAACTAGTAGCGGCCGTTCTTCGGACCCTGCTTTTTGTTCAAATATGGACAGTACTGTGCAAAGGTCTTGCACCACCTTTTATTTCTTTCTATTATGATGGGGAATCACTTCATTGGTCCAGTGGGAGCAAATGCTTTAGTACTACAGGCTGCACAAGTGACTAAAGATCTAGATAAAGGGGTTCCAACCACTCGGCATTCAGCATCACCAGTAAACCAATAATCTGCAATCACCTGCAGCTGTGGTCTTAGTGGTTGGCCCCTGGATCGGAAGGACGTGGGTTTGAAACCCAGACCAGTAGGTTGCCCTGAGTTACCCTTGAGCAAGGTACCGTCCCCATCACTACTCCCCAGGCACTTTACACAGCTGCCCCCTGCTGCACGTGTGTATGGGTGAAAAGCAGAGGTTGAATTTTATTGTGTCTCACTGTAAAAAAAAAAAATATATAGTCACTAATCAATTTGGACAAACTCACTGTTACATCCAATCCATGGACAATTGGAGTTGCAGGAATGGTGTAGGAAACCATGATCACCAGTGAAGGAGACAGAACAAGTCTTTGTTTTATAGGAATTATTTGTTGGACAAGCAGGATTATATACACTTGCAACAACACAAAGCCTGCTTTATTACCTTTTTATGGTGTGTGTGTGTGTGTGTGTGTGTGTGTGTGTATGTGTGTGTGTGTGTGTGTGTGTGCGTGTGTGAAATCCCCACGTCCTCGTCATCTCTCATTAACACCCCTCTACAGTTTCTCTCCCAGCTTGTAAAAGCCTCCTCATGCTCATGTCTTTGTTGTGTTCTAGAAAATTCCACACAGCTTTATTGTGCCACCCAGAACGCTCTCATTGTTCCTGACATGATGCCCCAATAGTCTCCGGCATTAGCTTTCTCTCTCTTTTTCTCACACTCACACACACATAAACACACCCTTGTTTTTATCCACAGGAAAAATTGTATACATATTAACAATATGTAATGTTATATACACATGAAAGTTTGTCTGTGTGATAACAGGTGCTCTATATGCAAAATGCAGTGCTGGGCAAAAGCCTTGAACAACATTTCTTCACATTTGGCCTCCGTAGAGCCAGACTTGCTCATATTTTTATGTATTGCTGAAAAATAGCTCTGCAGGCTTCCTGAAGACTTTCAAGGTTTTTGGCTCTCATTTGCAGTCCTGTCCCCGTACCTGACCAGTTCCAGGGACAGAAGCAGCGTGGGAACATCTTGACAGAAAACAGAAGAAAAGGCAGGCGATGGCCAAAAAAGAGCTTTGGAAAGTCCTTCGAGAAGCCTGGAGAGCTATTCCAGAAGACGACACCAATGACAAAAAAAGCTCGCCTAAGAGAGTTCAGGCTGTGAATAATACAGTGATCCAAAATCTATAGAAATGATGGGTGGATGAAGACTTTAGCACAGGCTTTTGCACAACTAAAATATATACAAATACAAATAAATAGATAGATAGATAGATAGATAGATAGATAGATAGATAGATAGATAGATAGATAGATAGATAGACAGACAGACATATCAAAAACGGCAGCACTGGGACAGAGCCAAGCTTTATCAAACTCTCAAACTGCACTGGCCGAGTGCCACCAGGCCAAGTCTCGGTGTGATCATTGGTTGAGCACACTTAGCGTCAGCTTATTTACTCTAAGTCAGTGCATCTCGGATTGTTTTACTGGGGTTAACATCTGGCTTATGCTGCTGTCTCAGACATCTAGAGCACTTACACTGACTTTTTCTTTTTCGAGATCTTTGTATATGAGTCACTGAATCAAGCCGTAGGAGTCATTCAAAGGCTGACTCACATTAAAAAGACACTTGAGCTTGGAAATATTTGACTGAAGATATAAGTGAAACCAATGACTTATTATTACATGACTCAGAGTCAGCAGCAGCACACGTTTCAGATCTTCTCTGAGATTGATTAGATTCATGCATGCACACACACACACACCGACAATCACACACACTTGGACCTCGTGTGAGTATTTCATGTGACTGCGGGTAACTGAGGAATGTTTTTGAACTGTGAGTGCGCTCCATGTGGCAATACAGGGGAGTAAATATGAATACACTGCTTTCATTGTGGAAGTGCAGTACGAGTCCGTCATTCTTTATCAATTCATATTCCAGAACGGCCAATTCATATTCAAATCATATTCCGAATCAGCCAAAACATTAAAACCACTGCCAGGTGAAGTAAGTAACTTTAAGTTTCTTGTTACATTGGTACATGCTAAGGGGGTGGAGGGGTTTTGGGGGTTATATGAGGCTGCCATTGTTTCTTGAAGTTGATGTGATGTTGGATGGAAACAAGAGAAATGGGGAAGCAGAATGATCTGGGTAACTTTGATCCAGGCAAGATTGTGATGACAAAGCATCTGCATCATTATGGAGTAGTTAGAACCAACCAAAAGTGGTCCAAAGGTAGGAAAATCATTGAACTGGCAACAAGTTCAATCTTAGAAGAGCTTCTGTGGCACAAATAGTTGAAAAAATCATGCTGGCTATGATAGAA
Source organism: Hepsetus odoe (assembly GCA_017165825.1). Classification (NCBI taxonomy): domain Eukaryota; kingdom Metazoa; phylum Chordata; class Actinopteri; order Characiformes; family Hepsetidae; genus Hepsetus; species Hepsetus odoe. Next base: position 4,267,349 of record CM029373.1, on the reverse strand, counting down.
AGAGGTCAGGCCATTGCTCTAGATAATGTTCTCCTGGGACATCTTGGGTCCTGTAATTGATATGGATGATACTTTGACATCTTTGACATTCTGATGACTCTTACAATTTCAGAGGTGTGATGAGATGGAATGCTTCGCCAAACCTTTTGCTTTCAGGCAAGTCTTTTAACTGCAGTGTTAGGTCTTCAGGTCATTAGGTCATCAGAGGATGGAGAAGGTAGAGGTGGTAATAATGACACTAACTAATACTGCTGCTATTACACTGGCTGAGGATAATGGTATGGCACGGTGCCATTTGTCCATGCTAATAGACAGGAGTACGACTTAATGGACGTGGATATTTAAATGAACGGCCTCCTAAATTTAATTAGTTAATGAGTACATCCTTAGTTTGACCTTGAAAAGCTCTTCCATGATCATTACAGCAGGCATGAGGCCAAAGAAAGAAAAGAGAAAAGCCTTTGCTTTTACTCTGATTGTTTACTAATCAATAATCTTGATCCATTGTGGTGGAGTTGACATTTCCCAAAGAGTGTCTAACCAAGTCTTTATCAGAGGACTTCCATTCTCACCCATTTAGTTTCTTCAAGAGCAAAAGCTGCATGCAAACATATTGAAATGTGCAATTAGTGATGAGAAATGTGAGTGTAAATGATCCAAAATGAAAGTGAAGGTGACTAGCCTTGTCATTGTGAAACACAGCACAGCAGAACTCAGCCTTTACATTTCACCGATACACGTGCAGCAGGGGGCAGCTATTGAAAGTGCCCGGGGAGCAGTGACAAGGACAGTGCCTTGCTCAGGGTTACCTCAGGGCAACCTACTGGTGAGGGAATCAAACCCACAATCTTCTGAGGCTGGGCCAACTGCTTAACCACTAGGCCACCGCTGCCCATGGAACCTTTATAGTTCATTAAACTGTTGGACTAGAAGTTTAGAAACACCGTTACCCCACAGTCAGGGTGCAAAGTTCCTAGTCTGGAAGGGCTGAGCTGGCCTCAGGATTGGAAAGTCATGGATTTTTAATATCCCATACCAGTAGATTGCCCTGAAGTACCCTTGAGCAAGTTACCGTCCCCATCACTGCTCCCTGGGCACAAATAGCTCATGCTGCACATGTGTATATAGGTGAAATGGGGGGGGGGCAACGGTGGCCTAGTGCTTAGGCCCCAGGATCAGAAGGTAGTGGGTTTCAATCCTAGGCCAGGGTCCCCTGAGGTACCCTTGAGCAAAGTACCGTCCCCATCAGTGCTCCAGGGACGGTGTGTAAAGGGTGAAAAGCAGACGCTGCATTTTGTTGTGGTTCAGTGTCTGCTGTGATGTGCTCCCACCATCACCACTCTAAATACTTTCATTAGCAATGCTTAATTTGTACTCAAATGCACGTGGAATAGAGTTACTTAAAATGGCAGATTTAAGGAGGATACTTTATACAATGTCCCATAAATTCAAACGTTTTTCCATGTCAGAACAGATTACAAATTAACGCCAATGCACTGAAGCAGATTTAAGACTTTACAACAAAATACAGGCTTTTGTAAGAGGCCTTTATGGAGCCACAGCAATGTTCTTTAACAGAGAAATCTCCACTCCTTCTTCATAAGTCTTTTAGTGACAGCCAAGTACGTGTGAAGTCCGCTGATGAAAAGCATTACACACCACACACCACACGTTACATATCAAAGACTGTGCGCTGCCCTGAGTTCATTATCAAAGAGCCATATGAGCACTCTCAGAACTGACAGCAGCACTGCGATCATGCTCTGCATATGGACCTTAATATGGTGACCAGATGAGATTCATATTTATATGCTTTTTAATGTTATGTACCAGCATGATTTTTCTTTTGACTGCTCCCATTTAGGGGTCGCCACAGTGGATCAACCGTCTCCATTTCTTACAGTCCTCTGCATCTTCCTGCTTCAAACGAACCACCTGCATGTCCTCTCTCACCACGTCCATAAACCTCCTCTTTGGTCTTCCTCTTTTCCTCTTTCCTGGCAGCTCCATCTTCAACATCCTCCTTCCAATTTAATCCTCGTCTCTCCTCTACACATGTCCAAACCAACGCAACCTTGCTTCTCTAACTTTGTCTCCAAAACATCTAACCTGATCTGTCCCTCTAATGTACTCATTTCTAATCCTGTCCATCCGCGTCACACCCAACAAAAATCTAATCATCTTTAACTCTGACACCTCCAGCTCCACCTCCTGCCTTTTCATCAGTGCCACCATCTCCAACCCGTACAACATAGCTGGTCTCACTACTGTCCTTTAAACCTTCCCATTTACTCTTGCTGGTACCCATCAACAAGTAAAGCAAAAAATATAAAAATTGAAAAAAAAAGTAAAGTAAACTACAGCGAGCCTCACTAATCCCTGAAAAAAGTATCTTTGTGGATTCTTTAGTAAAGACCTGGGAAGTTTAATTTTGACCTAATTTAAAACTTGGCACCAGAACGTCTGATAAGAAGTCTTTCATAGGTGCTTTCATAGCTGCCCCCTGCTGCACAGTGTGTGCATGTAGGGCAGCGGTGGCCTAGTGGTTAGGGCGTTAGCCACATGATTGGAGGATCAGGGGTTCGAACCCCTTCCCAGTAGGTTGCCCTGAGGTACCCTTGAGCAAGGTGCTGTCCCCATCACTGCTCCCTGGGCACTTTCAATAGCTCAATAACATGCTGCACATGTGTGTATGGGTGAAATGCAGAAAACGAATTTCCCATTTGTGGGATTATAAATAATGGACTATTAAAGCGTCTGCTAAATGCCTAAAGTAGCGTTTCACCTGTTAAACCCATACATGTGAGGAATGTGGCTGACTAACTGATTAGAATCACCCTTAAACTTCCGGTGTAGTATAGGCCAAGGCTCTTTAGGGAATCCTGCCCTCTGTGTCTATATTATGACTAAACCTTTCTCTTTCTCTCTCTCTCTTTCACCCTTCCCCCTTCTCTTCTTTTCCAGCCTGTCCCTCATTAGTCTCTGAAAAGTTGGTTCACACCTCATTGCCACCTCTATTCATTCCTGTATTTGGTGATAAGCCCCCTTTAGTAGGTCAATGGGACTGCTTCTGATCCGCCTGCCTGCTCACCTAAAGAATAAGAGAGCGGCTAATGGACAATTAGTTAGATTTATTCCTCGGCCATGCCGTTCTAAATAATAAGCTCCAGGAACCATTTCCTTTTCTCAGAGAATGCACCTTTTGGTCCTGTCAAGCAGCTGGCCTTGCATTAAGGGGCTTGGGTTGGTGTTGGTTTGTGCATCATCACAGGATGTTTCAAGCTGCCTCTGGGTTTAAGATGTTTTTGCTGCTAGGGAACAGCGGCCATTTAACAAGTGACGTTTGAATGGAAAATGTTGCCGTTCTGTTTCTCAGAAACACGAGTCCTGAGCCTGTCTTCAAATGTGAGGAGAGCCTGGATGATGGCCGCTGACTCTTTCCTGGTGTTGTTTATAGAGTAAATTGGGTCAACTGAGGTTTCATCAGCCTGCTCCAAAACACTGATGTCAGGAAAAGAATGAAAAACAAATAATCCATGGCCATATCTGCCTGGTGTGTTATCTTCACGCTGACACATTATAAACCTGACTTAGATCCCGTCTATTCTTCCTAAGCAACGGATCTGGGAAATTTTGCATAAGTTTAAGTTTATCTAAAATATAGGCAATGCTGAATAACTACAGTACTGTACAAAGATCTTAAGCCACCCCTCATTTCTTCATCATCTGCCTTCTAAACCAGATTGTCTTGTGTGTGTTCTTGTGTATTGTGCAAAGCATTGATGAGGAACAGTTCTCCAGGCTTCCTGAAGGGCAAAGATTTTGGCTTTCATTTTCAGTGCAGTCCCTAAACCTGAGCAGTTTCAGAGGAGTCGATTTTTAAAACCACACAGTGACCTACGTATGAATCAGAACAAAATCTAACTTAAGGCACAAAGCGGTGAAGAAACAGGTGCAGATGATCAGGGGATTAGTTTACTGGTGATGCTGAATGCGGAGTTGTTGAACCCCTTTATCTAGAACCTTGTATCTTTAGGCACTTGGCAACCTGTCACAGGGAAACATTTGATCCAGTTTGATTTAACCCATCCAGTATGCCAAAGCTGAGACAGTCTGACAGGCATGATGTAATATGTTTTTGCAAGAACAATTTAATTCCCTTTCAAAATATAAAGAAACGAGGGGTGGCTCAAGACTTTTGCACAGTACTATACGTTATGCTCGAGTGCACGTCTTGGCTGATCAACTATGTTTGTGCGTTCATTAACTGCCGTATAAAAAGGGTTTGATACTGCTCCAAATGCAGAGTAATTATGGAAACTAACCGAGCCGTCAGTACAATCTGTGTGCAAACAGTTCTGTGTATTTACTTTCATGAAGCAGCAATGACAGAAATGTGTGGGCCTGGCATTTACAAACATACACACAAAAGCTCCACGGAATTGTGTTGTTCATGTGATAAGAAGACGATGGGAACAGATACTGTCATCTACTGGACGGTCAGGTTTCCTCAACACACAGCAACATTTTAAAACGTCACATAAAAAACGTGCCTGTATCTAATCTTCCTTTATTGTCATATCCTGAACTGCCTTACAGTTTCCTTAATGACTCTCTGAGAGGATGTACACTGATATAACTGTTAATGAATAAATACGCTGATAACATTTGGCCATCGAAGGTCTGTGCAGCCTAGACTTCTAGTCAGAAGAGGTGAAAAGTACCTAATTACTAAAAACTGCTCATCGGCTTTCATTAAAGAACTCCCGGGGAGCAGCCACGGTACCTTGCCCAAGGGTACCTCAGGGCAACCTACTGGGAATCAAACCCACAACCTTCTGATCCTGGGGACTAGACCCTAGAACACTAGGCCACTTCTGCCTTTGAACGCATTCAAAGTTACTTTTACTAGTAAGTATTCAAATGACATACATATTGGACTCATCTGAATTTGAACAGTTGCATCTTGACAACAGATATTCGTGCATTCGACCAGGTGCTGTCACATGACATTACTTCCTGTGTTAATCCTTTTAAAATCTAAGCCACAGTCCTGCAAATGCGAACTCATGACATTTCACAGTTGGCCCACTGTTACACATTCAGCATGTGATGTCAAATTTGAAATGCCATGTCAACAAATCAGCACAGCTCGCACTCCACACCACATTTCACATTTCCAACCCAAGCAAAACCCAACCCAATCTTTATATGCTCTGCTTTGCCGATATCTATCCTGGATGCTTTGAAGGATGAAATGGTTCATTGGTCTGAATATGAATTTTGCTAGCAGCTGCTAACACTGCTAATGTACTGTGATTATGAGATCACGAACCACACAGATACCTCACACAAATCAATTAGCTTTTTTCAGATGCGGTAGTAAAATTTTTGAAGGGAACGCTGATGAAACTGAATTGTTTAATTTGATGTTATATATCTGATGTAATTTTCTTATAGCACCGTAGCATTAATCATATTCCAACTGCTAAGTGAAGCGGAGGATTTTGTGATATTCGTGGACTAAATGGGCTAAATGTACACTGTCAGGCGTTCTTGTTTACTACTTGGCAAGATGGCAAGGATTTGGTCCAAAATGTTCCTTTTCTCGGAGAGAAAAACTTGAAAGACTCTTAAACCCGAATATGAAGAAAACACATACTATTGCCAGACACAGGAATCAAAGGACTATTGCAAGTATGTGTTAGGTAGGATGTAAAAGGTCATTTTCAAAGCTGGCCAGCTAAAGCGGCCAATAAATGTAGCAACTTTTAAATATTAAGTGAAAGCAACCAAACACTAGTTTTTGAATAAGCAATTAGTTCTAATAGTTGAATTGTTGAATTTAACTGGGGCAGCAGTGGTCTAGAGTTTAGGGACTAGGCTCCAGGATCGGAAGGTCGGAAGTTTCTGAAACCGGTAGTTTGCACTGAGGTACCCTTGAGCAAGGGTTAAAGGATAAAGCTCAGGGCTGGGGCTGGGGCTGGGGCTGGGGCTGGGGCTGGGGCTTGGGCTGGGGCTTGGGCTTGGGCTTGAGCTGGGGCTGGGGCTGGTCTAGTGGTAGGGTACTTGCTTATGGATCTATGGCTCAAGAGGTCCAGGTTCAAATCCCACCTTTGGCACTACCACCACTGGGTCCCTGAGCAAGACCCTTAACCCTGAGTTGCTCCAGGGGGACTGTCCCTGTGATTAGGACGTGGAAGTCGCTCTGGATAAGAGCATCTGCTAAATGCTGCAAATGTAAACGTCTGCTCACATTGACAGTATTGTTTGGCCAGTTTGAAATCATTCGAAAGCAATGCCTCAACACACTTAGCCATTCATATTTATAATTACTGATAAGTTAAACACAGTGTGGGAAAGGGAATCTCATCACACATGACTATTATCAGGTCTCCACCTGTTGCTGAAATTAGGCGTATGCTTGTCTGCTTCCTGCAAATAAGAAAGTCTTTAAAAACATAAAAGATGGTGTGAGCTTAGGTGCATTTGATGTGTTTAGTCATATAATGTCTCATAAACCACACAGACAAGCCTGCTACGCCTAATCAGAGAGCTGAATACAGTCGAGCAGGTTTCAATATGGATTTTTAAAAATGATTTGGATGACTGGTGGTTTCTTACAGCTCCTGTAACTTAAAAAGCAGCTACATTTTGGAAAAGGTTGGCGCCTATCCCAGTGTTTATATGGCGAAAGGTGGAGAAACACCCTAGACAGCTCGTCAGTCCATCTGAAGGCATCGAACACAGTCACCAATAACTCAGCACATCTACTATCATCAGCTGGTTCAGCACATGGTTGTTTCTACCAATAAACTGTCCTGGTCCAATCACGGGCCAATTCCAAATGAAGGTCCCCTGGATTAAAACTAGTTGTAAGGGTTTAACGTTGACTAGCTAGTCATATATCCCCACAATCTCCACAGCGGTCGATGAAACGCAGCTACCAAAAGCAGAAATTAAGTCAACGGGGCAGCTGTGGTCTAATGGTTGGGGACTAGGCCTCAGAAGGTCATGGGTTCGCATGCCAGACCAGTAAGTTGCCTTGAAGTACACTTGAGCAAGGTACCGTCCCCATCACTGCTCCCCGAGCGCTTTAAATAGCTGCTACCCGGTGTGTGTGGGTGAAATAATGTCAGTATGCGGCACATACTGTAGTAACACGCTTGATATGTGAAAATGTCGGGTTTTAGGAAAGATAAGGTCACATTTTTTTATTTACTGTGATTATTTTTGCTTCAGATATTACAGTGAAGAAATAGTGGGGTACTTTTATGTTAATTTCATGTAACTTTCTGTGAGAATAACATTTCAGACGTAAAATGCTTTTGGTGTAAACACTTCACCGCAACCTGATCTACATGACTTTGTCCACATCTAAACCATTTCCAGTTCTTCTCCAGTCTTCACTGCTGAAGTTCACATTATCTTCTTGGAAAGCATTTTAACGTTAAGGAGTTTTGGGTCCAGAAGAGCCAACTGGTGTCAATGTGCGACTTCTTATACTGAAATTCTGGACCGTGTCTATCTATCCACCTACCTGTCTGTCTGTCTATCTGTCTGTCTATCTATCTATCTGTCTGTTGTTGTTTCCCAGAATAATGTGTGCTAAACGAAATGTTTTTTTTTTTATAAATAAAGTTGTAAATGATGAGGTGTTGTCTGTGTGTCTGAGAGTAATGAGGGGCTGTTGGTGTTTCCTTAAACATTATTAATGTTTTTGAAAAATCGAACCAAATTTTAAAAAGTGTAAAGAAACAGAACACAAGGAGAAGAATATGTTAACACTGAACTTAAGCTGCGATCTAAATCACACACTTCTTTACCACAATCATGAACGCATTTCTGACGGGCTTGTTCTATTCTACACCCTGTGTGGTAGTATGCAGTTTGGGACGCAGCCTTGACCTGTTTGGAGCAATTATATTTATGACACTCAAAGCCTTTTTCCAACAATATCAGAACCGGTTCTCGAACCAGTTCCCTTCGGGACGGAAGGTCTGGGATTAAGAGACCTTTGTTTAAGACAATTCCACAAACCAAAATACTAAAGTATGTTTTTACCAGAATACTATACGTTAAAAAAACACATTTTTAAATGAATTATTATCAGTGAAGTATGTCTATCTATCTATCTATCTATCTATCTATCTATCTATCTATCTATCTACCCACCTACCTGTTTTCCTGTCTATCTATCTATCTATCTGTGTCTGGCTGTCTGTCTATCTATCTATCTGTCTGTCTCTCTTTCTATCTATCTATCTATCCACCTACCTGTTTTCCTGTCTATCTATCTATCTATCTGTGTCTGGCTGTCTGTCTATCTAGCTATCTGTCTGTCTGTCTTTCTATCTATCTATCTATCCACCTACCTGTTTTCCTGTCTATCTATCTATCTATCTATCTATCTATCTATCTATCTATCTATCTATCTATCTGTGTCTGGCTGTCTATCTACCTATCTGTCTGTCTCTGTCTTTCTATCTATCTATCTATCTATCTATCTCTCCACCTACCTGTTTTCCTGTCTATCTATCTATCTGTCTGTCTGTCTGTCATCTATCTATCTATCTAGCTATCTATCTGTGTCTGTCTATCTATCTATCCACCTACCTGTCTGTCTGTCTGTCTATCTTCCTGTCTGTCTGTCATCTATCTATCTAGCTATCTATCTGTCTGTCTGTCTATCTACCTATCTGTGTCTATTTCTCCACCTACCTGTTTTTCTGTCTATCTATTTGTCTGTCTGTCTATCTATCTGTCTGTCTATCTATCCACCTACCTGTCTGTCTGTCTGTCTATCTATCTTCCTGTCTGTCTATCTATCTATCTGTGTCTGTCTATTTCTCCACCTACCTGTTTTTCTGTCTATCTATTTGTCTGTCTGTCTGTCTATCTATCCACCTACCTGTCTGTCTGTCTGTCTGTCTATCTATCTCTGTCTGTGTGTGTGTGTGTAAGGAGCTGCTGGTGTTTGTTCTGATGTTAGTAAGTGTAGATCTGAGACACACTGAGACAGAAAGACTACATTCCCACAATGCACCGGCGGCGATGGAGAGTCCTGAGGTGTTCAGCTGAGGAGGGGGGGGTTCAAACCCAGTGATGTAAGAGCGTGTGTGTGTGTGTGTGTGTGTGTGTGTGTGTAGGTAGTGTAAGTGTGTGTGGCAGGACTCTGGAATGTCGTCCGCTCCGTGTGTGTGTGAGAGTGAGCTGCTCCGCTCCGGATGCGGGAGTGAGACTTTAATCCGCTCCGAGGAGCTGCAGTGACTTTACTCCCGGATTACGGACCCAAACGGCGAACTTTCTCCTCTCTCTCTCTCTCTCTCTCTCTCTCTTCCTCTTTCTCTCTCTCTCTCTCTCTCTCTCTCTCTCTCTCTCTTCCTCTTTCTCCTCTCCTCTCCTCTCTCCCCCACTCTCCTCTCCGGGAGAGCAGAGCTCGCTCCGAACAAAGAGCCTGGAGCCTCTCCGAGCGGAGGAGGGAGCTGAAATGTCCGAGAGCTCCGTGTTTCTGCGCTGATCTGCTCAAACTCCGCTCCGCGGCTTTTGTCTTCTGGGAGAAGCGGAGTCCCAAACCCCAACCGCGGAGCAGAGAACTGAACTTTCAGCTCCGACTCCAAACAGTCTTTACATCTCGGAAACCAACTTTCCACCTTCAGCGGGAGTTACAGCGTCTCGGGAGCGGAAGGTGAGTACCTCAGAGTCTCAGTACTTCAGTACCTCAGAGTCTCAGTACTTCAGTACCTCAGAGTCTCAGAATCTCAGAATCTCAGAGTCTCAGTACTTCAGTACCTCAGAGTTCAGTACCTCAGAGCCTCAGTACCTCAGAGCCCTGGTACTTCAGTACCTTAGAGCCTCAGTACCTCAGAGCCTCAGTACCTCAGAGCCCCGGTACTTCAGTACCTTAGAGCCTCAGTACCTCAGAGCCCCGGTACTTCAGTACCTCAGTGCCTCCGAATCTCAGAGCCTCAGTACTTCAGTACCTTAGAGTCTCAGTACTTCAGTACCTCAGAGCCTCAGTACCTCAGAGCCCCGGTACTTCAGTACCTTAGAGTCTCAGTACTTCAGTACCTTAGAGCCTCAGTACCTCAGAGTCTCCGAATCTCAGAGCCCCGGTACTTCAGTACCTTTGAGCCTCAGTACTTCAGTACCTCAGTGTCTCCGAATCTCAGAGCCTCAGTACTTCAGTACCTTAGAGCCTCAGTACTTCAGTACCTCAGTGTCTCCGAATCTCAGAGCCTCAGTACTTCAGTACCTTAGAGCCTCAGTACTTCAGAGCCCCGGTACTTCAGTACCTTAGAGCCTCAGTACTTCAGTACCTCAGAGCCCCGGTACTTCAGTACCTTAGTGTCTCCAAATCTCAGAGCCTCAGTACTTCAGTCCCTTAGAGCCTCGGTTCTTCACAGCCTCGGTACCTCAGAGCCCCAGTGCTTCAGTACCTCAGAGCCCCGGTACTTCAGTACCTTAGAACCTCAGTACCTTAGAGCCCCGGTACTTCAGGACCTTAGAGCCCCGGTACTTCAGGACCTTAGAGCCCCAGTACTTCAGGACCTTAGAGCCCCAATACTTCAGTACCTTATTGGCTCAGTACCTTAGAGCCTCAGGACCTTAGTGTCTCAGTACCTTAGTGCCTCATTACTTCAGTACCTTAGAGCCTCAGTACTTCAGTTTCTTAGAGCCCCAGTACATTAGAGCCCTGGTACCTTAGAGCCTCAGTACCATAGAGCCTTGGTACTTCAGTACCTTGGAGCCTCAGTACTTCAGTACCTTAGTGTCTTAGAGCTTCAGTACCTTAGAGCCTCAGTACTTCGGTACCGTAGAGCCTCTGTACTTTGGTATCGTAGAGCCTCGGTACTCTGGTGTCTCCGTACTTTAGTATTTCAGTATCTCAGTATTTTAGTATCTCAGTATCTCAGTATTTTTGTATCTCAGTACATTAGTATTTCAGTATCTCTGTATTTCAGTATTTCAGTATCTCAGTACATTAGTATTTCGGTACACCAGTGTTTCAGTATTTTAGTATATCAGTAGTTTAGTTTTCCTGTATCTCAGTACTTTAGTATCTCAGTAGTTTAGTATTTCAGTATCTCAGTACTTTAGTATTTCAGTAGTTTGATATTCAGTGCCTCACTCCAAACACTGAAATAGGTTTATTGCACTTTTGTGCTTATTTGTTCGCCCCAAAACAGGGAAAACAGACCTTCACCAGAGCCGATTTGGAGAAGTGATGTTCGGTGTGTTTGGTGTAGGAGCTCGACTCGGTGTTGTCCGTGTCGGTCAGGCTAGCAAACCTTTAAAGTTAAAAAGTGAAAAGTCGTTACGAGCGCCTCCTAAACCGTCTCCTCCTTCGCTTCCACACTGCACAGTTGATCCAGGAGTTTAAAGCCTCTGTTTTTCCAGCGTGTCCTCGATGTACTGAAGAACATGTGGCCCAGTGCAGAGGGGTGCACAGCTGGGGCGATTCGACTCCTCGATGACTCGTTCATTCGAATCGGTTCTTGTCAATGAATCTTTACCATCATACAATTGCACTCCTTCTACCTCTACTTAGCTACAATATGCACATATTTTACACTTGTTAATAACATATATTTTTTAACGGTAATTATTATTTTGTCTGTTTGTCCCTATGTTGAGATGTGTCAATGCTAAAACGAATCGGTATCAGTGAGATGAATCGTCACTGAGTCACGTTATGATGCACACAGAAGGAGACTGAAGTTGACCTGATTAATCCTGTTCATTGGAAATGCTGCAGGAGTTTTTCAAGTCAGTTAATAGTTAAATTGCAGAGTTGATTCATTTAAATGAATGATTCGAACGAGTCAGTTCATTAAACTCAGGCTGTTCAATAGTCCCCAACCATTTGGCCTGCTGGCATGATTTTTCCTTCAGTCATCCTAGTGGTGTTTCACAAAGCGGGGTTTCTGAGTCAGCCAGATTACTTAAGCCTGAAGTTGAGGATTATTTAGGAACTTCCCCATAGACAGACTTGAATCTGGGCTTAAGTTATCTGGTTTAACTGAGAAATCCTGCTTTGCACAATGGCTGCATTAATTTCTTTTACTATGCCAGGTCTCTTATTTTAAAAGGGCATTGAAATGTAAATGAGCTGCACACAGTCTCAGGTGTTTTCTTCAATGTTTTTCTTCACTGTGATTATATTTAGTCCAGTGGTTCTAAAACCAGTCCTCCACAGACCCCCTCCACATTTTCTGGTGAGTTGGGCTGGACCACCTGGGGGGTCCCTGAGGATCAAATTGAGAACCATAGCTTTAGTAAACCCTTACGAGATGCAATCGAAACACCTCTGATTTTGCAGACATCAGACAGGATGGTGACGTCTGCAGCGTCTAGACCAGGAAATTAAAACAAGATGTTTTGCACAAATTGTAGCTTTTTAGTTTTATTTCATTAACATGGCTCAGCGGCGGGTATTAGCAGGAAAATGCTCCGAAGCTCCATTAGTGCTTAATAATAATGCATGTCCACAGAAAGCTCCTGACTCTCGTCCTGACGGTCTTGTTTTTTCCATGCTTCTTAAACAGCGACGTGAAATTGGCTTTTTCCAGGTCGATGTGAAAGGTCAGACTCGTTTTGGGGGCTTTATTTGTTTGCGGTCACAGGATAAACAGCGAGGATTTACAAAAATACGGCTCTGAATACCACGGTTGCATGATAACATGGCAGTATATACTCGGGGGAGACGCTGGGGCTGCTGTGTGTTTAGTGGGAGTGCAGGAGTTATTTACTTTTCCTGCTTAGTCTACAGGGGAATGCTTCTCGTTGTGCTTCTCTGAACCAAGCTCGATCGGACAAAGCCGTTTTAACTGGACGTGGCGTAGTGCGTGGCCCCGCTTTAAATAGGCCGGGTCGTCAGGTTTAAGAAGCCTTCAATTAATATTAATATCTACGGTTATTCGCCAATGCATTATACACTCCCGTTGGTCTCTTTGACAGTAAAAAAACAACCTGATGCATTTTTGCTCCCCCTTCTCTGGTTCATGAAGTCTTTTTGATTGTTTGTGTTATTAAATATAATCAATTACTTCATTACTAAGGCGTTCATTATGGAAGTTCTTGGTTGACAGATTCCTAAATGGCCAGTTTCTGGACTCGAAAGTGCAAAAATGCATGCAAATGCGTCTGCTTCCTCGTCTGCAAAACAAACTCCCGCACCCCCACCATGCACACACACACACATACACTCGCTCGTGTATGCCCCCTCCCCCCCGGCCAGATCTAATTCAGCTCTCCAAAAACTCTCCCTGCCAATAAGTGGCCATTGTGATTCAAAGTACAGGCGTTCATGGTCAATTTCCACCTTGTGACTGGTGTTGTGGATGTGACCGGAGAGCAAAGCAGTTGCAGTGAATGGTGGCCTGCACAGACTTGAATCTGGACGTGATGCAAAGCAACCCTGAATGCATTCACTGTATACAGGTAATGGCATCACATGCCAGTGGAAATGGATACAATAGTGCACCTTAACTAAAGTTTACGGTGCTGTCAGTAAAGTATTTGATACCTGTTTTTCTGTAATTTGCCATCTAAAGTTATTCAAACTCACATGAGGTTTGGTCAGCCCCCCCCACCGTCCCATGGGTTTGTTTCTTTTGGCAGGTTAAGCGCTTTTTCCCCCTCACTGTTGATGTCTTTCCCCCGAATTGCATTCGACCTTTGAAATAAAGAACTGTAACTAACCTTGTAAAAATGCAGCCATTTAGAACCATAATTGCATCAATTAGGGAAATTGGAGGCAAAATGGTTGCAGTTGATGGTCCTTCAGGATTTGGCTGGTGTTTTTTCAGCGTCTCCATCAAGATGGGTCAGAAGTTCACTTGCTTTTCAATGAAACGGCAAGCGTTTAGGCTGGAAGGGCCTGCTTGTTCTACGCTTGTTTGCAGAGACAAATATGGCGGTGATGGCGTAATTGAGTTTTGCACATGGAAGCCAACCACTTTATTTGCGTTTGTGCTGGAAATTTCCGTTCAGACTGGGTGTATTTCAGCAGTCCTGATGGGAGATCATGGGTCATGCAGGAAGTGTCTGCCCAAAGTGTAGAAAGTATTTTAAACTGTACTTAAGAGCTCCGAAATAAAGGATATTTAAGGTTCAGTTTCCTGTATTGTTTTTTGCAGAAGTGCAGCACACAGTCAGCCTCCTTGTGTAGCTCCAGTAGTTGGAGCGGGATGTCCCTGTGCGCAGGGGAGAGGTTAAAAAGTCAGTGTGTAGAGTCCAGTGTGAGGATGAGAAGTTTGGCGATGATGGACAGAGAAGAAAAACAAAGTGGCATTCCCACTAGGCATTCTTTCTGGTGGAAGTGTGCGGTGGAGCATTTGGGAGTGGAGGAAAGGAATTTTTTTTCTCCCCTCTAATTTACAGGGCTGCCAGGGCTGAGTTGGCAAAGTGAAGCAGCGCACTGTGTCTCGAAAAAGAAAGTTGTTGTGGAGCACTCGGTTACGTGCTCCTCTCCAAACGCAGAACAATGGCACACAGCCCTGCTGTCATTCATGCCTTTTCTTCAAGTCACAAACCGAGTAAACACAGTAATAACAGCAGAAGTCGCTGGTTTACATGAAAAGGATCTCGATCAAGACTCTAGTTTGGATAATGAGCAAATATGATGCCTCTTTTTGAGGTGCTCCTAATCCAGAGATGTAAAACTAACTTTACCTGATTCCAGGTATGTAGTTTTTTTTTTTTAGGCTGGATCAGGATGAAAGCAAGCCGTAACAGTGCCACATTCCCGTACACCGTCCTGCACTTGGTCTTTAAAGGGTCCATATCATGGAAAACTGGACTTGAGTACAAGTTCTCCCCCAGTCCGTATGTGGAAGAGAACCTACAAACGCAGCCAGTTACACTTGGCTCAACCCAATCGCTCTGAAAAGTAATAATGAGTTTTTCAGCTGGGACTCCTTTTGGAATGAGGTGTAATACAAAGCAGCCAATCAGAACGAAGATCATTTACATAAAACAGTCTAAGCCACAGAAAGGGGGAAAAAAAAAAAAAAAACAGGCTTCTAACATCTAAGGAAAAAAAACGAGGTTGTAAAATGGTAACGTTTTTAACCGGTTCTGGTACATAAAACCCCACATGCTATAAGGAGACCTTGGATGGAAAAATAAATTACCATAAAGTGCAGAAGATATGCAGACTCTGCTCAGGACTTTAAATTCGGTCTTAAGCCTAACTAGTGGTGGGCCAGGAGTTGGGCGATGGGTTTCCTGGCATGAGGTTAGCAGAGGGAAGAGAAAACAGATTAGGAAAGGAAAAAGACTCACTGAAGGGAGCGGTGGCAGAAAGGAAGCGAGGGGTGGGCGAGAGAGGGATTTGTGTGTGTTTGTGTGCGGGACACTTCAGGCTGGCCCCTAATGGACTCCCTACGGAGCGCTGGTCTCGAGGCTGGCCGCCTGGTGGACCGACCCCGGGCTCTGGAGGGACTGAGGTCACGCGCCCCAAACCAGACACAAACCAGCGCCACTATCCGGAATGTTCCAGCGGTAATGAGCACGGGCCCGGCGCCCGCCCTGTCCCGTTCTCCTCCACCGATCACAGCCAGAGAACATCCTGGGGGCAGTTTAATGAGGGAACTAAAACTCACTGCCCCTGCCTGCCTGCCTCATTCTGCCGCTCTCCTCTAGAATTAAGTTTGCCTTTACGGTTTCTTTGAAGAATTAGCCCTTCCTCACACACACAATCAACCACGCTGCCAGCAATCTGGCATCCATAAGGAGCGAAGAAGGAGAGCAGCCGTCTTCCTTCACTCACAAAATGGCTGCAAACTTGTACTATTTAGTGGCTTTTTTTCCTTTTTTCCCTCTCTCTCTTTTCCCCCCCTCAAATTAGGGGTCGAACCATAAAGAGAGGCTGGAAAACGTTCAGCCTGCCTCGCTCTGTTTCGCCACTCGTTTTGGAGGCAGCCAGCTCTGATCTTCAGAAAGAGGACTGATCTCCGATCTTCCTCCCTGCATTTTGAAAAGTCCTTTCCAATAAAACTGCTTTCAGATCAGTTCTTGAGTGCTCTTGAGAATTCCCAGCCCAGACTCTGGATTAAAGGTTTCTTTTAGTAAATTCTGCTTAATTCAGACCCAGAAAAGTAGAACGTCATTGTGGGATTTGATGTGGAGAAAGTTCATTCATAGGTGTTAAGAGCCTGAGCACCATCTTCGATACAGAGCTGCTTTACTATCGGTACAAAGTGACCAGGGAACCAACACTGAGTGTTTGGACACAACTGAGTTTTTTTAAGTTTCCAAACTAATTTATTGTTGGTGGAAACGCTCCAAAAAGTCAAAAAACTTGGGGTAGATCCGGTTTCCTGTTAGTGGGAAAGGCTTATGTGAGCAATTCTAACTTAGTATGTCTCTAAGAAACGCGAACGCTTTCTCAAAAATCTTTGCAGAAAGAGAAAAATTGGTTCAAGTTAGAAGTTGGCTTCAGTCGCAGCTGGTTCGTTTGACGTTTTCCAGACTTTATATCCTGCATATTGGCATTTACGTAAAACCTAGCCATGAAACCTAGTTAATCTCATCAGCCTCTCTATTTTTGGCTTCATTACATAAAGGCTCCAAATGTTCTCTTTGGCTCTGTCGAACCTGCCTCGCCCTCCTCCGTCTCGCTCCTATAGAAATAACCGCTCGGAGGCCAAGTTCGGGCCACTGTTTGCTTAATTTGCGGCCAGTTTGTTTAAAATGTGTTTGTTTTTGTCTTTAGGGCTTCCTTGCTTGAACAGTTATAAGCAGTGTGATGAGGATTTATGGCTCTGATTATATAGTTTGACCTGTTGCATGCAGGAGCCAGGAATCTGTGGACGGTCTTGTTCTCATGCTGCTGTTCCGGTGAAGAGCTTTAGCGTGGTCACTGGAATTAGTCACGGGGGTTACAAACTAGGGATCAGCCATCGAAATGAATAAAAGAGGGTATTAGACCGTTTTCCATCCAAACTCCCTACAAACCTCGTCTCTCTTTTCTTTCTTTTTGCTTTTTGGGCTAAATATTTACATTTCTAAGCCTTGAGGTAGTCTCTACGGGGCTTTGGTGAGCTTTACTTTTCTTGGAAAATGCCAGTTCTCATCAAAGACTGTTCAGATGTTTTTATTCGTTTCATGCTGGTATGCTGGCTGAAGCTGAAAGTAGTTTGGACTGTCCAGTCAGATTTAGAACTGTTGATCCTGACCATGGGTTGGCTTGGATCACGCAGTAATTTGGGTAGAGGTATTATGTAATTTAAGAGAAGGAAGAGAAAGGTTGGCAGCTGATTTCGGACCTTTGCTGATTTCTAAGCGATGGACTTTTTGCGGAAAAGCGCTTGCAAACCTGTTACCCATCTCTCCCTGCCGGACAGCTGCTTTATTATCGATTTTTGCATCATATTTCATCCGAATAGCACACAACACCTTCCTCTTTGTGTCGTGCTTCAAACCTGACGCGCAAATGGCCCGTTTGAGAATTACAGCCTGGAAGTCCTCGGCAGTACACTCTGTATGTTTTTGGCTGAGATGGGAAAAACGTGGCTGGCCGTAAGCTCCTTTCACTTCCGAGTGTCTGGCAGCTGACGGGAGCTGCTGGAAAGAGCCCAGACTCAGATTTACACGCACATATATATTCACACACACACACACACACACTTCCCCTGACCACTCCTCCACCCAGTCCCTCACCGCCGTGCTCTGATGTGTTTGACCCAGCTGCAGTGACAGCAGCTTGGGCTCGAAGGGGGAACAAACTCAGCAGGGAGGTTTTTTTTTTTTGGTTTTTTTTTCTCCTTTTTTTCCCTCCTTTCTCTCTCCTTCCTTCATTCTTAGGCGTTCTTGGCATTTGTTCACTTGCATTGTCCTTCCAACCCCAACGAGGAACAGCTGTAGAGGTGATGAAATGACCGAATTGTAAGGCTTGACCCATCGGATGCTGGCCATCAGAAATGAATGCCCCGTGCTAATTGCCAAACTTGCTTTTGGGGGCGGGGTGGTGGTTTGTATGGATTATTATTGGGCTTTTTCTCAGCTTTCAGTGCAGCTAAAGCAACATGTGAGTCACAAGCGTAACTCTGTAATATTTCCCAGCGAAATGACAACGATGGGCTCGAGTGTACATTCAAAAATTCTACATAAATCCATGTGTTCCTCATCTGAAGTAACCTCAGAGAAACTGATCTGATCGTTCTGGTGCCATTTCTGCAGCAAACCTGCAACCATTGGGGTCTTATGATGTTATGATGATGGTAAAACCTGGAAAAGACAAAGGAAAACTCTTTTATGGGACACACTGTATGTAAATGGGGCCCAGAAGCACATCTCAAAACTATTGGCACACGTTAGGTCGTGTATTCCTAACAAATCCATCTCACACTTTTCTGTGAAATGCTTCACGAAGCCTTTGCAGATGTCTGGTTCCACCAGATCACCACTGCTGTGGACAGTTTAAGACGTGATGTGTTTCTTTTCATCGAAGCGCTCTTGCTGTCTTGTTCCACGTCTCAGTACGTTACAGATTTCTTACCATTAGGAATACGTGAAGGGGAAACGAACAGCTCTTCCTCCTGCCATCAAATGCTATTGTTGCAATAATGGTTCAGCAAAGGGTCCCTGATCTAACGAAGCGTTTTCAGTCTGAAAAGTGAATCTTTAAGTGATGTTTAACGTCGTATTGGCTAATACACTGCCCATCCAAAAAAGTCACACACTATAACATTTCGTTGGACCGCTTTCAGCTTTGATCATGGCACCCATTCGCTGTGGCATCGCTTCGATAAGCTTCTGCAATGTCACAACTTTGGCACTAGGCATGGTGGGTGCATCACTTTATGCAACTCTCTTCCTACCCTGACCTTCTTCCATCACTCCAGAGTCCAATCTTTACGCTCCCAAGCAAACCGAAGCCTTTTTTTGCGATCAGCCTCACTGATCAGTGCTTTTCTTAAGGCTGCACAGCTGTTTAGTCCCAATCCCTTGAGTTCCTTCAGCGTGCACGTGGAAATGCTCTTACTTTCACTTTGAACAGCCGTCAGTTCTGCCGTTGTTTTATTACAGTTAGATTTTTCCGATTAGATTTTCGATCACAGTCATTCAAGATTTTTTCTTTTTCTTTTCCGACCACATTTCTTCCTGTGAAGATGATGGTTCCCCACCATCCTTCCCGTTGTTAATGCGTTGGACGGTTCCTAACCCAATTTTTAGTAGTTTCAGCTTCTCCTTAGATGTTGTCTTAGCTTGATGCCAATAGTTTGACCTTGAAACAGATGAACATCTTTTCCACGACCACAGGATGTGTCTTCCATCAGGGTTGTTTAAATAATGAGAAGCTACTCACTGCATCAGTCACCCCCCCCCCCCCCATGTTTATCTGAAGAGCCCCTTTTGGAGGCTTTACATTGGCTGGTTTTCATAGAAGATGTGCATGCAGGGAAAATTCATAGAATTAACTGGGCTTTTTGAGCAGATCCGGTGTGAATAGTCTTTGCTTAGGCTAAGCCCAATAAAGCGTGATTGCGTATGTGTATAGGAGTGACGTTTGGTAAAAGGGGAGTCAGTAAGACTAATGGTAAGCATTAGGTCCATGCAAGAGCTTGTGAGGCGCTTACGAGTGTGTGGTCTTTGCACTGTTTTCATCGCTAAAGATCTGTATTCACTCACGCTAAGACTTTATCATGTTTGTCCCGTATGAAGATGAAGTCCAGTCTTGAGCCAGCGTTCGGAAAGCAATCCTTTTGGTTCCTTTGTCAGCCACCATATATAACCGCAAACATCTGTTCAGCTTCTAAAGCGAGGCAGAGCCAAACGGTCATGCGTTATGAGAATATAATAGCTAGGTCTGTCCTGCTTGCAGTGTAAGCTTACAAAAATGCCTCTGAAGTTTTGGGCAAGCCTGATGTCCTGGTTACTAGATGTCCTGCAGCTTTGCACAAGCGAACCAGTGTGTTTATTTAACAGATCAGGGTGCATAAGACTGGAGGGAAGACCCTTTTTAGTTGGGACAAGATACAGAGATATACAAGATACATAAGATACAGTTTGTTGGAGAACCTTTCACTTTGCAGTCTAACGCTGATCACACATGGAGAGATGTCTTTGTGTCATGTCTTTTCTTTTTCTTTCTCATCTTCTGGCCTAAAATCACAGCGGCTCTCCAAGTTTACCAGAATCCCATCAACTGGTCTCGCTTTTATAGTGAGTTTGGAAGAAAACCCTAGAAATCCCAGTATGTTTTGGATGTTTCTGCAACACTATGTCGTGTCCTGTTTCCTTTTCTTCAGCAGGGTTTAAAGTCAGTCGCCTTCTTCTTCTTCTTTCGGATGCTCCCATTTAGGGGTCGCCACAGCGGATCATCCATTTCCATTTCTTCCTGTCTATCATCAACATCAACCTCCCAATATTATCGTCGTCCATCATAAAACAAAAAAATAAAACAGATAAAATCAGAGAATTTATGTGAACTTTTGTGCGATTATTTTGACTAATATTTTAAAGTTTATAATTTGGGCTTTTATGCATTAAAAAGTGGCCAATGAAGTTCATCCGGATGTAAAGAATCCTCTTCACTGTTGTGAACAAGAACTTCCATGTTTTCATTCTTCTTATCAGTGCTTGAATGTCAGCAGAGCAGAGTGCAAACGACCAAGGCTTCCTCGAGTCCGTCAGAGTACGTGCTGTTCTGCAGTCGGCTTCATGAAGTAACTCTGCGGGAGTTGCGTTGCGAGGGGGCGGGGGGGGGTGTTATACCTGAGTGTCGTAAATGCTCTCGCTCTGTACGTCCACATGGAGGTCTGATCAATCACACTCCTGTGGAAGTGGTCATGCTGCTTTGGCTGTGTAGAAGTTTGCACATTTTCTGCCTGTTCTTGTCATCTTTTTCTTGGCCTCTTGCCCACTTTTACAGAGGCACTCAGGATGTCGGAATCAGTTAGCCCAGAGTTTGCATTTGGACCGAGGAGTGTTTTTGCTTCTCAACCTCATAGTTCATCAGAAAAATGGGCTTATTTTGTCCTCCAGCACAAGAATATTAATTGTATCATGAAGCACTCAGTGCATTACTGGTAAAAACAGCCTTCACACTGTGTGGACGTGTCCTAATGAATGGACTAATGGAAAAGGTCCCAAATGGTATGGAAAACAGTCTTCAGTCTTCACTTAACAAGCAAATGGAAATACGGTAACATTGCTTTGTTTTCTCTCTCCGTTAGAGCTGATGCCCTAGCTGTGTGTATGGAGAACTGCGGTGGGCACCAGGCTGTGCTTTAGAGGAGCATGATGAAGCACACGATGAAGATCATGCTGCTGCTGTTCTCAGTGATCCTAACTCTGCCACTGAGTGGCCGGGCCAGGCCTGCCAGTCCAGAGCAAGGTAAGAAACTTTGGACCTTTTGGTCCTGATAGCAAATGATCTTATTTTTGTCTAATTGCCAAATTTGAACTTGTCCATGATTTGCTTTTGACAGAATTTCAAAGCAGTGGTTGAGCTGAAAAAGTGCATTTTTAACTTTTAGGAGTGTTTCCACCAAAAGTAAATCGCTTTGGAACCTGGAGTTCGGTTCCCAGCTGGGACCAAAACGTTGGTGAATTTTCCGACGGGAACCATGACAACAGTGGCTGAGACCTTCTGCTTGTTTGCTTGTGTCTTGTAGTCCCTCCTCGGCATCCTTAATTACAGCTCCAAACTGGGGGAAATGTGGGCTGCTTTGCCAAGGTTCAAAGAATCCTAAACACAACTGGATGAAGAACCAGTTTCCTGTTGGTGGAAAAGGACTTATAGGTGCTGAGATGTACCATGGATGGCATTGTGCACAGCTTAAATGTTTAGATGTATTTTAGTTTATTTCTTATCCAGACTGACCAATAAACCTTCAGACATTGTGAAAGTTTAATATATAAAGTGGCAGGTTTTATAAAAATAAGTTTATAAAAATTTCTCTTGACGTCCCCCGGCCTGTCTTACGTTTTCATGGATTAATCATAAGAAAAATTTGGGGGAAAAAAGAGCCTGAGCTGCAGCAAATTGCTTGCAATTTGACCAACATTGTCCACTCTGGTGGACTCTTCTTTGGTAAAGACGTCCAACAGCGATGGAAAAGGACAAAAGCTGCATTTATGCTTTGAAGACTTCCTGGGAAATGCAGAGCGTGCGGTTCCGATGTGTTCTGGTTGTCACTCAATAGAGCTTCCAGGGGCCTGTCTTCTTGTGAAGGTCCTCAGCTGAGTACGGCTGGTTTTAAAGCGTCCCCAAGCTCGGTCCCCGGCATGTGAGAGACACCTGCGTGCTATGTGGGTCCCGGGGGGGGAATCTGAGTTCAGGTGTTCCCATGTTTTGTTTCAGCCCTTAAAAATCTCCCAAACATGTAAGTAGAGCTCTATGGAGGCGCTGACCATGGAGCAGGTTTAATCCATACCCTCCACTCTGCACCCGGATGGTGTGAGTAGGGCGGCGGAGGAGGTGGAGGTGGAGGGAGGGAGGGAGGGGAGGGAGGGGAGGGAAGGAAAGGGCCCACCGTGAGAACGAAATCTGAAAAATGTGGCGTCTCCTGGCAGCGTTCCAGCAGAGTGAGGCCGCTGTGTGGCTCACAGGCTCAGGCAGTGCTGCCTTGCTCTGGTCAGACAACTCCCACATCTCACACTTACTGCATTGTATCATACCAGTGTGTATGTCTCTCTCTCTCTCTCTCTCTCTCTCTCTCTCTCTCTCTCTCTCTCTCTCCTCTTGCCTTTTCTGTTTTTATTCTCTTTTCCTTTGTTAGCTTTGCTTTGTTTTCTTTCTTCTAACTATTTGCTCTTTTCTTGACTTTCTCTGCTCTGTTAGGTGCTCTCTCTCTCTCTCTCTCTCTCTCTCTCTCTCTCTCTCTCTCTCTTCTCTCTCTCTCTCTCTCTCTCTCTCTCTCTCTCTCTCTCCCTCTGTTTGCCTTTGGTTTGTGTTAACCTGTAAGTTAGGAGGTGTGTGTGTGTGTGTGTGTGTGTGTGTGTGTGTGTGTGTGTGTGTGTGTGTAGCCTGCAGCTATGAAAAAATACTACCCCAACCACCCCCCCCTATCTATTCTCCCTCTATCCTCCTTTTGTAATGAAAAGGTATTTGTTGTCAAGGGAAGACTCAGCTACCCGGGAAGCTATAAATTACTGCTTTTTCTTTTTCTTTTTTTAAAGAGACAGTGAGCGCTCCTCCCTGTGGCGGTATTCCACCGTTGATATCGTGTTTCTGGGAAACAGCGTCCAGTTTTATTCTGTTTGCCAGAGGCGAGTGAAATCAAGGTAGTGTTTATGAGGGCTGAGCGACGAAAACGGTGCATAAAGCATGTCGATATGAGAGCCGCACTGGCAGAGGTTTCAGGAAGCTGCTGTTAGTGCTGGAAGTATCGATCCCATTATTCATTCAGTCTCAGACACCCTGGAAACGGGTCCACTTTTTCATCAGAAAGCATGAGCTGCTCCGGGGACCGTCTGGTTGAGCTCAGCCTTCTGGGATCCTCCTGCAAGATGAATGGAGGCGAGGAGGGTGGGAAGAGCTAAAGGAAGAGGTTAAACATGATGGATTATCTTTTCACCCTTTTGGCCACTCCATCACCAAATGGTCAGGCACTTTCGGAGGCCCTGTGCCCTTTTCCCCTCCTGTCTGTGCACCCTTCTTCCTCCTGTCTCAGTGAACGCCGGCCTCTTCCCCGCTCCCCCTCCGCTTTGCTCCTGCTTCCTGTGGAGTGAATGATAGTTTCAGCTGTCGATGAATGGACCCGACGTGCCGGCATTTGTGCGGTTTGTCTTCCTCCTGTTCCTCCTCCTCTTCAGGAAAGAAAACAAACGAAACCAAACACCAGGACCTCAGCAAGTGTTGCTTCAAACGCTATCCTAACACAATCCGGAGATGTAATTGTAGCAGCCTACGTTTGTTTCATTTCTTGGGGTTTTTTTTTTTTTTTTTTTTTTTTTTTTTTTTTTGCTTTCTTTCTTTCTTTTGAAAGAAAGAGAATGAAAGGAGGCGGACAATCCGTTCATTTTCATAATCATCTCCATATGTAGATGTTTATTTAGGAATATCCCTTGTGTGGGACTCACTTCACTTCCTGACTTGAGTTTACAAAGACGTTCGGTTTCATCAGGTCAGATTGCGCTGCGTTGAAATCCTTTTTCTTTTTTGGTTCTTGCACAGTCACCCCACATAAACCTAAATCTAGGCTAAGGCGGTTGCCATTAAAGTGTAGAAGCTTAAGTTTACCCTGTGCCAGATCTGCTCACTGTTTGAGTTTACGGAAAGTCATAGGCCGTGTTTTAGGTTTCACCTGCTGGTATCTGTGTATATTAGGCCCCTTTCCGTGGAGGATTGTTTATGAAAGGTTTGGAGCCACTTTGCTTGGGGAGGCTTGTCATTCCTGAAGGGCAGGAGGGGCTCGCTCCTGTGCAAGGGGCCCCATTGTGTCTTAACGGGGAACGGCCATGCTGAAGATCCATTTCCTAAGGGTTCTTTTTACCGTGAACTTCCCTCTTCTGAGACTGGGGGCCCTGTCAATCAAGAGAGGAAGGAACAGAAACAACTGGTGGGAGGTGCCAGAAAAGGAGCGTTAGTCATAACTGGGCTTGTAGCAGGTCCTGGTGCAGATGTGCACCCACATTGTGAATTTTTGGAACGTGTAATAACAACAAAACCATTCAGTTTGGCAAATGGGAAAGAAACGCGACTGATGATCCATTTACTTTCTTAGATTCATGTCAAGACGGTGCATTGAGCTTAAGGACGCACAATGGAAATGACAGCTGACCGATAGAGGCCTACGTACAAGGACTTTCTCCTGCGATGTTCTCCACCTACTTGGAGTTATGTCTGAGAGAAGAGCTTTCCTGTGGAGGTGTTTCTTGGATATTTGAGGGAACCTTGTTGTTATTCTCTGAAAACGACCATCAGTGGACCAGCATAGTTTAGCACTAATCCTTTTTCTTTTTCCTGGAGAATGTGTATCCTGTCTAGTCCACTCACTTCCACAGTAATTGCAGTACTCCAGTAGCACTGGCTGGGTTTTCTGTGGAGAGGGAAAAAAAAAGCTTGGTTGGCCACCGCCAATCACAAAAACGGTGATAATTGGTGCCTACGTCTAGAGTTGGACAGAAAGATGGTTTTGAACTTGTATGAACTGTGCTTCTAGTTCACTTGGGCAAAGTAACATCACGTAAACTGCATAAATTAGGTGGGGCGGTTTTGGGAGCGGAAAAAAAACCAACGCTCAAGGCTTTTTGAGAGTCGTCAGTACATTAGAGACTAAATATCAGTCTTAGACCAGACCAGTCCGTTTGTAGGAATGGTGAGGAGCAGCTCCATCTCAATTCAGCGGCTGCATCCTTCAAAGGACGTGGCCTTCAGTCCGTCTGCGAAGTCACGAATCAAACCTCTTTCTTCTGTTTTCTGAAAAGCGGAGACAGATCGACGTTCATGTTTCCTTTTTAACCAATAAAAACAATTGTGCAACATGAATCTGCGGTTGGCTGCGAAGGATACACCTCGTCTCCATGGAAACAAACATTTCGGTCACATTCGAAGAAACGGGAGCGTCCGGTGGCTGCCCTGTGGCGCGACGAGCATGCGAAGCTTGCGGCCCCTGAATCGGATCACGTCTGATGTCTGTTTAGAAAGATCAGACACATTTCTTTACCAGCACAGAACTAACACACCGCTTGAATTTCTTTGGGGGGACTGGAAGAAAATGATCTGTTCTCGAATGATGTTTAGCTCAAACTGAAGCCCTAACTCTTGTAGTCCTTCTCTGTGATCTTTGAACACGTAAACATGGGGGAAAAAGTGGATTATTTGGTTCAAAATCCACTGAAACGCAGGAATGTAAATGAGCAACGAGTTCCAGTTTCAGAAAGTGGCCGCTCCAAATAAATATGCCTTGAGGAGCTTCTCTCCTGATGCAGGTGAGACTTCAAAACCCCGAACCGGTGGTGCAGAAAGCAAACTGTGCTAACTGGAATGTGTGCGTGTGCCTTATCTGTAGGTATATTTTCACACAAACGGCTCACATTCCTTCTCTTTGCTCTCTTTCTCGGTCCCCTTCCTTATTTTGAATTCTCCTTCCCTTTATCTCTCTCTAATACACACTCGCTCTCCCTGTGTGGAGACGGGGACGGGTGGGGAAGGAGGGAACAATAGTTGTGATTCAGCAGGACAGCCTGAGCTCACCCCCACTGCCCCCTGCAGAGTGTGTGTGTGTGTGTGTGTGTGGTAATTGTTTATAGAACTGCAGTCATTGTGAACAAATGCTGTTAGCATCCAGGGCTTGATGAAGGCCGGGGGTCTGAGCGCGGTGTGTAAAGTGGGGGGAGGGTTTTTTCGTCACCATTTGCTTCAGCACCTCGTGTTCTGGGCACATCTTCTCTAATCAAAGCCTTTGATGAGTAGACCAGTCCAGCTAATCTCATTTGCTAATCCAATCCACATGGGTGAGGTTTTGTGGCATTTCAAACCCGTTTCACTATTTAAATATTCAGAGATTTAAATGAGTGGTGAATAAAACCAGTTTGGTTTATGATGGAGTTGTGTGTGTGTGTGTGTGTGTGTGTGTGTGTGTGTGTGTGTGTGTGTGTGTGTGTGTGTGTATATACATGTGTGTGTGTATATATATATATATAATGTGTGTGTGTGTGGGTGGTTATATCCCCCGAGCAGCTGAATGATCTCTTCAAAAGTCTGTTCTCATTGGCCATTCAGACCGAAACGCTTCTTACAGCCGAGTCTGGGTTTATTGGGTTTAGGCTGATTTTTAAAATATCTGGACAAGGTGCTCAAAGGAAAACATCCACAATTCTTGCACTTGGAAAGCGATGATGAAATCTGCTCCTGTAACCCGCCCGTACTGTTGCTTCCTGAAGGAAATTCTAGTGGTCATTCAGTGCTTGTATTACTTCCTGTTCTCACTCACTCTCGCTTCCGCTGTTGCTTCACCCATTCTCATTCATACTCAGCGCTCCAGCTCCGAATTTATGCCCTTCCTTTTGCCCTTCCAGTATCTCAAGAGCTTGCTCTCATGATTCGGCATCATTAACCTGATTTTCAGTGACGTCCATCAGTTGTTCCCGAGAGCACGAGGGCCCATGCCTTTCCAGCCCACCTGCGTTTTTTCCCCGAAAATACAGACTTTGATCCGACTTAATCCCATCACGGAATCAGAAGGACCGGCTGGGCCGTAGATTCCTCCAGGAGACAGGAGGGAGGAGGGGGGTTCTTCAAGATAATTTGAGTTGACGAGGAAAACATTAGCAGGGTCAGGGTTGCGCAGTGACGGCCTTTGCGATACTCATATCGCTGCATCACAAATAAGGGCTCTAACTAATCCAAATGTTTTACTCTGTCAACTCCTTGATCCGTCTTGGTTCCAGATGAACTTTAGTTTCGGCGGCTAGATATTCCAAATAAATAGTAGCATCAGTATATTAGACCGCACTATCAGGAAGAAGATGGGACGTCCCATGTCCACCTTGTTCCACTGCAGTTATATTTTTAAGTTGGCTGACTCAGTCCACCCTTGTCCCAACTCCAGGCTTGCTATTTTACTGTTCTGCTGTAAAACACAAATGAGCCCCTTTTCTCCTTAAAGAAACATGTATAATGATGTTTACACTGATGGTACCTTGTTTATTTAGCTTATTCGGACATTGCAGTTTGGGAGTTTTGTCTATATTCTGCAGTCCTACTTTCTCATTTGGGCTCTGGGCCGAGTTTTTCATTAGTACGCTCAAATACCCCCCCACCCCCACCCCAAGATGGTTTCCAGCATCCGTCCGCTGTAACTTGGGCAGTTTTAATCTCCAGCTCGTCATTATGCAGCATGTTTGTTCCTCAGCTTGCTTTATGGCCAGGTGGACGTCCAGGAAGGAAGGATTTTGATTAACTGCCATAAATCAGCAGATAAGCTCCCTGCTTTATTTCATTCGAGTACGATTCCTCATGTTCAGATGTTCCCTGCGAACTAGTTGCTTCCTCACTCTGTCCATAAACAGCTGCTTTGGTCAAGCCTGGCGTGAGGACAAGAGGATATTGAACTTTCTCGCTCACACACTTGTGTTGATGCGTCCTTCATTTATTCATTTATTTATTTATTTATTTTCTGCAGACGTGAGGCATTTCTAGAGCACTTGGTAATCAGTCCCGTTGAAAAAACCAGCTGTTCATAAACATGTGTATTAATAAAAGGCATCAAGTTTCGAGTTTTGTTCCTAGTGACTTGGACAGATCGCAGGAGCAAAGGGTTTGGTATGGAAGCAGTGAAATGAAATTGAAAGTGCTTCGTCGCACACGTCGATGTTCATTTTAATTCTTTATTTGTTGATTATACAGCTCAGCGTTTGGTTGGACTGTGCAGCAAATACTGGTGATTTAAGGGGCTCTTATGCCCGGCCTGCGTCCTGGATTAATCCATGTTTCTTTTTCTTTCTCTCCTTTTTTTCCCCCTGTTTTTTGCCTCTCTCTCTCTGTCTCTGCTTGTGTCTGTCTATCTGTAAAGTTGTGCTTCCCGCATAACCCCTCTGTTCCTGTCAGGATTAGCAGCCTGTTCGACACATGCGACGCAGGAAATGCCTAAACTAGGCCCTACTGGGGGTCTCCATGGTTACCCTGCCCAGGAACCTGCCTCTACAGGCCTCCTGAATATTTCACCCCCACCCCACCTTTTCTCTGCTCTGTTTGAAGAGCGAGTAGAGGGCAGCGGCCATTAGTCACTCCTGGATTTCTGAGCGCGACCGCCGCTTTTAAGACGCTTCCTCTGATTCGTACGTCGTCCGTGCTAAACCACACTTTGAGCCAAGGCCCTCGGGAGTTATTAGCGGGATCAGAGGAGAAATGCGATGTTCCACTGTCCTGTATCGTCACTGCTCAAACAGCACAGAGTGATGAGAAGCGCCACTCTAGAATGGAATCATATCCAATTAACATGTCAATATGTCTCATTCAGCATTTGTGCTGTTCTGTGCTATTCTCTATTCTCGCCCTGGCCTGTTGTCATTCAAGAAGCAGCAATTAGCATGTGACATATGGATGTCCTATTTCACACGTGAGCCTTTCATAAGGAGGCTGGAACAGAGACCCCCTGCTGGTGTTGTTTGTATCCCCAACAAGAACCATTTGCTCTTAAGTAGGTGAATTGACTTTCTAGTCATTTGGGCACGGTTGGAGGATGGTGGGGGAGCTTCTTGATGGCCGATGTGTCAATGTTATTGTGTTGACCACCACCGTTCCCTCTTAAGAAACGAGGGCACTCTTGGTCCCCTCCCCCCTCACTGTTGTCAGGAGCAACAGGGGGCTCAGGTGGCCAACTCTACCACCACACCCTCCCCCCTTTACTTTCAGGCCGCGATTGAATTTGGGCTCCCTCTTAGGTTTGACCTGACAATTGGTCCTCGACTAATTCAAGCCAAGATTCGATTTTACGGGATCACAGCTTCCAGTAAAGTCTTTACAAGGCCGAGTTTTTGGAGCCGGGAAAAGCAAACCGGAGTTTGGGATTCGATCAAATAGATTGAATGGGTGATGTTTTCCCTTGGCACTGGAAAAATGTCATGTTTTATGTGATTTACACCAGAATAAAAACACTAACGACGAGTAGAGGTTTGAAATCAGTGCCCTAATAACCTAATTTGGCTCAGCGACACATTTCTTCTCATGTGTTGCGAGTACACAAGAGTACAGAAGGCTGGGCAGGACGATGAGCCTATTAAAAACAAATATATGCACGTCGTCGCATCACAAATAACACATGAAATGTTGCAATGAGCCCAAATAAGTTTTGTAGATATAAAACTAGTGCAATGCTTATTAACAAGAGGGTTTAATTATAACAAATCAAGTATCCTGAGCTGCTCAAAGTGAGTTGCTCTGACCTGTAGGCCAGCTCCTGTGTATTGTTGGCCTTCAGTCTGGTTGCACACGTCTAAGATCAACATGGTCACCCATTATGGCCCCTTTTTATTGCATTATTAATTGTCCAGTTAACTTTTACGTATGTATTGGTGGTCTTTTCAGAGTCCGATCACTATTTTCTATGACGCCATCGCTTGTGCTTGTTTGCAGTTGCACTGGTAGAAGCCCCCATGTACACCTTATACGTCGGACTGAAGCTGGAGCTCAGTTGTGAGGTCAAGGATGAGGAGGTGAGCTGGACCAAAGACCAGATTCCCCTCCTCAGTGGGGAACACGTTCGTCTGTCTAAAGGCACACTGGAAATCAAAGGCGTGGAACTGTCCGACTCCGGACTCTACGCCTGCCTGACTCCTGGACTTGCAGGAAACTACACAAAGTATTTTAACATCAACGTCACTGGTGAGGAACAGCTGCTGGAAATAGAATATGTGGAAAATGTAGAACAAGTGCGGTTTGCAGAATTGCCGTATTAACTGGTGCTGAACAACGAATCGTCTTTAGATAGGAAAAACGAGAGGCTTCAGATCAGAGGGGCTGCGATTTCGTATAAAAAACAATACTGACAGGTTACGATTGGGGTTATTAATAATAATAATAATGAACACCAGTCAAGCAGAGGTCATGCACTGGCACCTTGTCACATTTTATTTAGTATTTCTAGTAATTCTGGAGAAAAATAAGTCTTAAGAAGTCACATTTACTGCTCTGAAAAATAGCAATTAGATATTTTCTAAAAATTGTGGGCAAAATATGAAAAGCAAGTGGTGTTTCAAATGTTCATAAATAAAAAAATAAATAAAGCACTGGGAATTTAAATTGGTAAAAAAAAAAATGAATAATTGCTGTTGCAAAGTTTTGATGTGACTGCCATGGTCGGTTAGCAACAGAAAACGTGCATGATTTTAATTCTTCTGCACTATTCCGTCAGATGCCCTCGTTTCTTCTGAAGATGAAGATGACGACGAGTCTTCTTCAGAGGAAACCACACAGTCCAGCAGCCAGAACCAACCCTCCAACAGCCAAGAGCTACTGCGTGAGTCTGCTTGCCTTCTTTGCAGCCCCATAAATATCGGCGTCTTTACGTGAATGAGCTCTAAACCTGATTTACAGAGCCCGAGGTCTGCATTACCCCGGCACCTTACGCCATTTGCAAACTGCTTGGCAAGAAGTCTGAGAAGAACAGGCGGAAATTCTGGAAAGCTGTTCCTGATCCTGAAAGCAGGCCGATGTCCAGTAGACCATTTCAGTCTAGAAGCTCACAGTAGTCGTGAGGAATGTTTTTAGTCTTTAGTTGCTAAAACCCCCGAAACGTGCGATCGCAGGATGCTGTTCCTAATTTGAGCCTGAACGACAACTGAGTTTAACCTAAGCTTTCAGCTGCTTGCTCGCTCAGCGATTTGATTTTAATCGCAAGGTCCATTTGCATTTCGTTAAAGGATTCATTCAGCCAGAAATCTTATTTGCACAGTTGTCCACTACAGTTGGTTAGGTTAGCTAAGATATCGTGGCCAACTTTAGAACTGCTTTTGGTAAAAAATACAGCCTCAAAACCCTTAAAGAGCTCGTCATGACAAAGATCCTTTACTGACTGAAAAGGGACTCCTCCGTCTACGCTGCCGGCTGCAGTTTAGCCCAAGTAAAATCACATTAACGCCCTGAATTCAGTTTGAGTGGTTTAAAAAGACGTTTTGCCGACGTTTTCTTCCAGAACAGCCACTTTTCCAATCACGTTATTATTTAATAGTAATTTTAGCTTCGGGTTTTAATGGAAGGGGCATTCGTTCAATCGACACATGCATGGGAACATGTTTTATTTCTTTGTTTTAGTTCGAAAAAAGTGATTTTCTTTTTCCCTTTCACAATCTACCCACACGCCGCCCAGTTTCCATAAATGTGAAGCTGCCTGCCTGCCAGCCTGCCTGAATGTAATCTCTCACATTCTTGTCTCCCTTTCAGTTTTGCTTCATTAAACTTCCTTATCCCTTGTTCCCTTCTGCCCCTCCCCGTTCCTCAGCGAAACCGCCTTCATGGGCTCAACCTGAGAAGATGGAGAAGAAGCTCCACGCTGTTCCCGCCAGCAGAACCGTCAAATTCCGCTGCCCTGCCCTTGGTAACCCGACCCCTACACTAAAGTGGCTTAAAAACGGCAAGGAGTTTAAGAGGGACCAGCGTATAGGAGGCTTTAAGGTGAGAACGGTAAACTCCTACCCTCATCTGAGAAGCTCTGTGCAGATAAAGACCGTTTCAGAATGATTTTTTGACACTGGATGCAAAAACGACGCGGCATGAACGTGAAATGCAGGCAGTAATAATAGAACCGCGCCGATATGACATTTGTTGGCTCGTGACAGATTTTTCACGTGCATATATTCGAAATGATTTGTTTTCAAAAGCATTTCTTGTCTAATAAATATCTGGCGATACAAATGACTCCAACACCATTGCTCATCCCTGTTTAAATAGTGACGAGAAGTTCAAAGATAAGAACAGCAAGCCGAGCTAATAGCCCTGCATTGTTCAGATTCGTGCAGATTATAATGTGCGACGGTCCTAAAGCCATGCCGTTGTATCGCCACCTTTTTGGATCCGGGTTTCTGCAAAAAACGGTGACTATTAGCCGTGCAGGTTTTCTTTCAAAAGTGTAAAAGCGTGTGAACGTGTGCCTGCACCTCCATTGTGCTGCGTCTGCTGTGGTTGGGTTCCACACCTGGGCTGGTGCAGAGGTTGAAAGTTAACACCTGTTCCCACTAACACAATGGCTCTTGAATATCCAAGCCCTCAGGGCAGGCCGCTGTGGTGTGCTCGAGCACGAATAGCCTGACCTGGAAGCTTTGGGTTTCTGCCACAATCAGGCGACGCTGGATTTGGCCGCCCTCCTTTTAAACAGCTGCCTCAGGTCTTCAAGACAAAGGGGAGAGAGATTTTTCTTCATTTTCTTTAGTAATGAGTCTTTTTGGGGGTTACACCATTAGTAACGTGTGTTTCGCAGGCCTGGAGGAATGCTGAAATGCGTATTTGTGGTGGATCAGGATCACTTTCTCATTTGTGTGCTCAAATGAAAAGCCAGGTCAGCTAAAACTACCACTTTCACATCGAACAAAGGAGCGTTTTTTTCTTTCATATTGCGTTAGGACATGGTTCTCCTGCCCCAGCGATGTTACAAGTGGACAATTAGCGAGTGCAGGCTTTTCTGGGCCTGATATAAGATCGTCGGCAGGCATTAATCACGCTAATGTAAAGTGTGTGGTAAAACTGTGAGGTTTGCAGTGCGACTGCTGAGGTCATTTGTCTGCTTTGGTCAGCCCTCCCTGGATACTGTTACATTAGTAATCCGTTACTCACCTCTGTCTTGTGTGTGTGATCTCAGTCCGGAGCAATCTGCAGTGTAATGTAATGTCTTAATCCTCATGTAAAACTGGACTGCACGTGTGGAGTGTGGATGCTGCAGAATGTGCTTGGTTAGGTCGTGGAAAACACAGCTGAGCTTCAGCGATGGCATCTCAGAAAATGGCATTTATGCAACAAAAACGTTATTAAAGGGTTGAGTCACACAGTCCACAGACATTAGTCACGTTTTCCACTGGGTAGTGTCAGCGCGGGCTGAGACTGGGTCTTGCTAATAAGGCACAGAATAGTGCTCCAAAGCCGGGCTTTAGAGGGCGTGTGTATATAAATGTAAAATATTTGTGTGTATGGCTTCTCTTTGCAGCCATGTGCTGTTGCGGATGTGGAACTGCCATAGTGTGTTTTTCTCATCGAGGTGTTCCCCAGCTGGGAGGCATTAGGTCTCTCTCTCACTCTCTCTCTCTCTCTCCCTCCCTCTCCCTCCCTCTCTCTGGCCCCACAGCCATACACACTCTACCATCTGGAGCGTGTTTCAGCCTGCTGCACTCCATCACACGTATGCACTCACACACTCGCTCACACTCGCAGGTACACACACTGACGTTTACATGTGTATTTATGCACAATTATCGATAAACGTGCACAAACGTCCCTTTATCTCGCTCCACACTCGCACACGCGCATGCACGCACGAGGAGACACACAACTCCAGCCATATGTGTGAGACTTTGAAGCTGTTTATGTGCAGGGGTGCATTTTAAGGGGCTTGTAATTTTTATGAATGAGTGCCAAAGCCCCTCCCCCTCTTTTTTACTTCCCCCTTTCTTTCCCTCTCTTTTCTTCACTTTTAAGCAAGAGTCCAGATCCATTGTTCATTTACATTAAGCATATGTTACAAGGAAGTTAGGCAGACTGTGTGTGTGTGTGTGTGTGTGTGTGTGTGTGTGTGTGTGTGTGAGAGAGAGAGAAATGGACAACATCTGGGTCCATGCAGCCAGAGCTGCTATAACGTCTTTTGAAACCTTGCCCACCAAAGCCCCGTTATCTTTCTGCCTAATAAGAACAATAACGATAAATGAGAGAGTGCGCCTTTCAGTCGGCAGGTTTGATGTTTTTCAGGACTTCAGAGTAAGGATATTAAAAATGTGGTTTCATTTTGTTTGTTCTTTGTTTCGCTTGTAGAAACATGGAGAGAAACAAAGAGTTTTTTTTATACGTTTGTAGGCCGACGAAGCATTTGTGCGATAAAGCTGATTGTAACTTATTCTGCAGTTTTGTCTTAAATAAATGTTTTTTTTTTTTTATAAAAGTAAAGATTTTAAAAGTGTTTTTAAACCTCAGGACACAATCTGATATAAATAGTTATGATCTTCTCATCTTAAACTCTCATCTTACTAACATTTAATAAACGAGTGTTTAGGGACTGGGCCCCCGGACCGGAAGCACGTGGGTTCAAATCCCAGACCAGAAGGTTGCTCTGAGGTACCCTTGAGCAAGTTATCGTCCCCAACACTGCTCCCCGGGCACATTAAATAGCTGCCCCCTGCTGCACGGTGTGTGTGTGTGTGTGTGTGTGTGTGTGTGTGTGGTTGAAAAGCAGATGTATTTTGTTGTCTCACTGTGTGCTGTGCTTCACAATGACCGTTAGTCATAACAACTGGAATGAAGTGAAGTGAAAGTGACTAAGTTATCATTACAGTTAAACCAGGCCTTGCGCTCTTTATAGTCCTTATTTAAATGGCTTTTCCCGGGAAAAAAGTAGCAAATTCACCCGCGCTTATCTGTCAGCACTGGTTTGGGGTCTGTTTTCATCCAGATTTAATTCCAAATAATGGTTCATTTTAGCAGGATGTTCAGAACACACTGAAATAATAATAATAAGCACAGCATGATTTCAAATTCATGTTGTATTTTAAACTAAGCTATGATTTTAAACTAAGCTATGATTTATCACCATCACAGCAGCGGCCATTCAGCCGTTTTTAATCCTCAGCAGTGTCCTTCACAAAAAGCCGAAAGGTGTGTTTCCATTCTGTCATTTTGACGCTCGTTTTATTGTTATTTAAGGAACATTTTAAAAAAATAAATAAATAAATGTTTTATTTAATACCATTAGATACTTAATCATTTTCATTCAGTATGAGATGTTAAATTTATTTCTCCAGTTTTGTTAACTGCTGCCTAAAAAACAGTGATTTCTACATGAACCAGGACACAGTTCCACATATATATACATATAAGTATAGTTCCACTCTACTTATATATTCCGAAACATCACTTTTGCGATATGAAGAATAACCTGCCCCTTTAAATACATCCACAGTCTGGACCACAAGATGGAGAATAAAAGCTCCGAATTGAGAGTTAAAATGGAAATGAATCTTCCTGTTCTTGCAGGTGCGAGACC
Organism: Hepsetus odoe; assembly: GCA_017165825.1. NCBI lineage: Eukaryota > Metazoa > Chordata > Actinopteri > Characiformes > Hepsetidae > Hepsetus > Hepsetus odoe. The sequence goes on along the minus strand of CM029373.1, from coordinate 4,231,713 downwards.
AGTTGTGGTCGATCATAATGGACTCTGTGGTGCCCTCGGACAAAGGCAACTACACCTGTGTGGTGGAAAACAAACACGGCAGCATCAACCACACCTACCAGCTCGACGTTGTCGGTGAGTTTACCGTTCTTACGCCTTCGCTTTATTTCACATAATATTCATAGTCGCGTACTCCGACTGGGATTCGTAATTTAGCAGCAAAGTTTTCGGTCTCATCCATGAGCCTGTACGCACAAAACTGACTGCTGATTGGCTGATGAAACGAAAAAACCTACATATGGTACTATCGCTATCGCTTATTGGTTAGTCTGCTCTTTCTGACAGTAAATATTCCTTTAGTTTTGGTTCAAGACATGACATTTGTTTGAAGAATATCCGAAAGTAGGCCTTGTCAGGATGCCCCCTGTCTGGGTCCAGGACGGCATTGCTGACCTCACACCTTCTGGGTAGGTAGGATGGCCCTCCCTCTCCCCCATCATTCAACATTTGGACATTAGAGAATTCACCATTTGTGTTCCCTAACTGTGGCTCTGACATAAAAGAGCTTTAAAACATGTTCAGATTTGCATTTTTTAGGCATTTCAAGGCATTTTTTGTTTTCTAGAAAAGCAGAACATTTTTCAACCCTAAGCCTACATTAGTAACCCTGCAGATGTGTGTGGTCATGATGAAATACATGCTGCATATCTTCTCTAATGATAATATTGTGGAGAGGCTCAGTTTTCCGGTCATAATAGACCTGGTTTGGCTTTAAAACGCTGAATTTTATCCATCCATTCCAGGCTTTAGCTAATCAATAAGATGCCTGATGTTGATGTTGTGCCCCAAATAAGCTCTGTTTAATGAAATGCAAATGTGTTTCTGTGTCGGTTCAATGCCGTTAATGGCAGCACTGCTTTGCTGAAGTAAGCCGCTGTAATGGTGGACCTTTCAGAAAGTGTGTGCGCGCATGAGTAAGTGAGGAGGCCGTGCGCAAATGGCTTGTTCACGTCAAGGACAGATGCGTGTAGTGCATTGACGGTGCACGTCGAACGGGACGTCGGGAAGATGAATTGTGTTTATTTGCTCACTCTTGGGCCTGTGAGTGTTTTCTGTCGGGATGAAGTCAGCGCATTTGGAATAAATTAGTACCAGGGTGCTGATTGGCTGCCTCGCTCGTGATTTACGCTCATCGCGAGTGGTCAATAAATCTAAACCACACCCCTCTGCTCTCTGAGGTACCAGAAGGGATCTTCTTAAAATGGGCCATGACATCACATGGCCCAATAGCGATGCATCCAGACACTTAGTGGAATAACTTGATGAAGTCTGATCTGTACCTTTTTTGGTTTCTCGCCCAGATAACGTGGTTAACATGTCACCAATTAGCCTTGTGGGAAATGCATGCCTGCGTCATCACGCTTTTGGCTCAAACCACATGAAGTAATCACATACAGATTATCTCATTTAGTTTCTCACCCTGCATGATGTGCTGCTGCAGTGCGTGGACTGGTAAAGGGGCTTTCCAGGCCACAAACTAGCACTTGCTGTTAACTGTCACTACGTTAAAATGCAATAAAACAGCCCTGCATCCCTCCTTATTTGCTTTCTAAGTTCATCAGCGTTTTCATATTCAGTCCCCTGCATGAATTAGACAGAGCGATGAGGAAATCCACTGATGTAGATACTTTCATCAGCATCATTTCAGTAATAGTGGAAATCTGGCTTCCTTATTGGCCAGCTAGTGACGGGGATTGCGTGATTACGAACCTTCGCCCCAAACCTCTTGCATCTTTTCAAAGACTCCCATCCTTACAGTATAATATCAGTCAGGCTTTTTTAGTCTTTAAAGCAGAAGCTTATCTAGCAGGATCAGTAGGCACGTTTACAATGGAGGTAGTCGTGGTTATTTTTGTTCTTTCGGATTGAAGTGCACCTTAAAGCATGCCGTTCGGTGTCTGCACGCTTCCAGAGCCAAAAAAAGCCGCCGCTTTAAATCTTTCCTAAACCCGGCAGGTAACAGGTTACAGTTTCTCCCGGCTTCATCAGATCGGCACGCTTTGGAGTCGCAGCCACAGTCTGGAGCTTCAAAAGATATAAACCGTAGACTGCGTGGGAGATTATCAAGGGATCAGTGTTGAGTATGGCTTTAAACGTAGTGTGGAATGCGACAGAAATTTGAAAGACTTTCTTTGCGCCGAGGAGGTGTTATTTTTATTTTTCGGCTCCTCCCAGACGAGTGCGATGACTAAAGTTGCCCCAGATGAGCCTTGTTAAAATGGGGCTGAATTTGAGCAGACTGTAATCTAATCTCAAGATAGACTCACTGTCAGGCATAATTGTTGGTGTTTGCTGTTTTTGAGCTATTATTTTTGCAACTAACACCATCTTCCCCTGCCGTGTGTGTGTTACAGAGCGCTCCCCCCACCGGCCCATCTTGCAGGCCGGCTTGCCTGCTAACCGTACGGTGGTGGTGGGCAGTGATGTGGAGTTCGAGTGTAAAGTCTTCAGCGACCCTCAGCCCCACATCCAGTGGCTCAAGCACATTGAGGTGAACGGCAGCAAAGTAGGAAGTGACGGGCTCCCCTACGTCCGAGTCTTAAAGGTGAAAGCAAGCGCGTAATCCCCGCTCAATCAGTCAAACGAAAACACCAGAGTTCTCGATATGCAGCATCACTATCTTATTTGTTTAAGCAGGATTAAAATGTGTTAAAGAACCTGAGCAGTATTTAGTTTCAGCTGCAAAATGTAACCCACTATAGAAGGTTACGACAACATTTATTTTCTTTAAATGCAGCTTTCATAGACGTCAGTTACAAGGCAGGGAGATATTGTGCACGTTATTTCTCTCATTTGTCTGCTTTAGACGTTTATGCTCGTGCCTATGTGTCCCATGTGGCAACGTTGTTTTCCCTTTTCTATGTTTTGCCAAATTACACCGTCTTGAGTGAGCAATTCTCTCCGGAAGCGGAGCGGCAAGCAGCGTTTTAAGGGGGGGAAATATGACCCCTTGTTCTTGGCAAATCATAATCGACTTTACCAGCGGAAATGGCCCATTTACACCCTCTCATCCCCGGCTGGTCACCGTGGTAACCTGGAATGACAGCTGGGGTCTTGGCGCAATTATGCGACATTCACCTTGACCTCTGACCTCTGTTTGACCTCCGCAGCACTCTGGGGTCAACAGCTCGGACACGCAGGTGCTGACTCTGTACAACGTGACGGAGGAGGAGAGTGGGGAGTATATTTGTAAAGTGTCCAATTATATAGGCCAAGCCAACCAATCAGCCTGGCTCACCGTCAATAAACACGCCTACACAGGTAAACACCACCTACAGGAGCCTACAGGAGGGGGGGGGGAGACAGAAAGACACACGGAAACAGTTGGATAGTCAGACAGACAGATGGAGAGGTTAGCAAGCAGTTAGGTGCCAACATTAACACACATCTCTCTCCCTTTCTCCCTCCCTCCTCATTTTTTTCCTTTGGTGCCCTGGACCGCGAATGATGCCATGGAAAAACCCAGCAGAGCTGCCTGGAAGTGCTTGAGCTTTCATTTATGTTGGACTCGGTCTTTCTTTCTTCATCCCTCCATCACCCTGTGTCTCCTAATTAGGGAACATTTTTGTGCCCTCTGTTGAATAGCTTTGCTCGCCTGCCCATCAAGGGATTCTCGGATGGGTTAAAAAACAGGCCTGTCTGAATTCTTTCACCTTGCCACCAAATATTCCTCCCTCTCTGTCTCTCTGTATCTCTCTCACTCGCTCACATCCCTTCTTCCTTACATTGCGTTTGTCTCAGGCTCGGATTTCTATCTCTGTCTTTCTCTCCGACCTGTTTCTTCGTGGATGTTTCTCTCCACTCTTACACGTACTTGTTTTGTGTGTCCCTTGTCTGTCTTTTTTTTTTTTCTTTCTTTCTTTTTTTGCGCTCCTTTTCCGAGTTCCCTCTGCTGGGTAGAGTTCCATGTAGCCCATCTCGTGCATGTAGAGATGGATTTCAGGGTGGTCAGGTGGGTCAGTGTTCATCCGCTGCGCTCTCCCCCAGTTTGATTCCTCATCGCCACGTGTGGGTTTCTTTGGCAGGTGCAGCTGATCCCTTCTACTAACCAGCCTCTAATCATTATCAACAGGGTCCTCGATGGATTCAACCTCAACCTGGAAAATTACTTCTGTGTAAAAAAAAGAAAAAAAAAAGTGGAAGGACACTCCTTCCATGATCGCGGCATCTTCAGTCTCTTTGTTTTTCTGGGTGCACTTTCTCAAACTCTTGCTTTCTGTCTCCTCTCATTTCAACATCTAAAGCCTCCCTCTGTCCTGGGTTTTATTTCTGGTGGTCTTCATCCTCTGGTTCTTCTCCCTCAGACGGCAGGCCTCAACACCACGGATAAGGATATGGAGGTGCTGCAGCTCAGGAATGTGACTTTAGAGGACGCGGGGGTGTACACCTGTTTGGCTGGCAACTCTATTGGCAATTCCCATCACTCTGCATGGTTGACTGTCTATGAAGGTATCTACGGTTCTTTTGGTGCTCTTTTTCGGTTGCCTTTTTTTCCCCCCTCCCTATCTTTCCGTCCACCAGCATCTCACACAAAGGGCCCACATTCAGTCGCCCCACTACAGTTAAAGACCCAATCAGGAGTTGCTGCCACTGCAACCGCTGACGTTTCCCAGCAGCAACAGTGGTGTAAGCCTAAAACCACTGGCACATAAAGCATACGTATACACTGCCATACTGTTAGTAAACTCGGGGCTGTTCCTTGAGTGGCTGTACTGCTGGTCTGGGAACGTCTGATTACTGTTTGGGTCTATAATGATGAGGCTGATTACTCTGAAACTTTTGTCACATGCACTACATTTAAGTCTGCTTGCGGTCAACCCATCGCAGTCACCGCATTAAACGTTTGCTTAATTTCTTACTGTGGCCCATTGCAAAAGTTTCACCACGGCATCAGCACCGGTGGTGTTGCGGCTGAAAAGGTCCCGTCCTGTGTGGAAGCCACTTCCTCTGCATGGTTTGTGCCGCTCCTCCATGATATATGGCAGGAGAGCGAACCATGATGATCTTCCTCTTCTTTCACTTTCTGTTGAAATGGAACTAAAAAAGCCAAGTCAGACCCCTCCCACCATCTCAACTGAGCACGAGGTGCTATATTACATCTCTGCTGAAGCACGAGGCCCCGTGAAGCCATTGCAATGCTAGTAGGAAGTCAGGTAAAGGAACCCTGCCTTACATTTCAACCTAGTGTGTATCAGCTAGGTGTGGAGCATGTGGCTGACGGGATTCCTTGTTAAAGAGCCGAAAACCTGCTTGTAGGTGCTGAAGCTACTGTCAGTTGTCTTCTAAAGAACAGTTTTTTCTGGTTCTTTTTCTAACCATAGGGAAATGGGATGATGGGGTTGAACCGTATGCTGTAGACACAGCATATACAGATTAGGTTCAAGTGTTTTAAGGGGATTTGAACTGGCTTTGTAAGTTCCATTCATTATTTCATTAATTTGTCCGTTTCAAAATAACCTCTCTGTTAGGCACAGAAATTGACAAAACCACCCAAGAGTATACTCTGCTGATATCATTTCCTCTTTAGAAATGAAGATCCGGCGTGCTCTTTGGGTCGGCCTTGATAAACAATCCCTAAAGCTGATCCATGCTTCGGAATGGATCCAGTTTATCAAGCTGCTTGTCAATCAGAGCCTCAACACTAAGCCTTTGGGTACTTTTGTGTATATGGTGTTGGTGTTCTAGCTAAAATGGGCTTTTAAGTACCTGTCTTTGATCATTTCTTGTCCTATTTGCTTTCCAGCAAGACTTTAGATGGGGGAAAAAGAACAACAAACACTTAATTTGTATTTAGACGACATCCAACAGCATCCAGTACACAACAGTACAGTCACTGAGGTTAAGAACGAATTCCAGTTTGATGCACTTTCAGCGTTAACGTATGGTTCTCGTGTTTGAAATTGTACCTTAACTGTTCATTATGTGTGTCCTGTTCTATGCCAGAGCCTTAAAGCTAGAAAAAATTCTTAGGGCAAGAAAATGGCTTTATCATCCAGACTTATCATGTAACATTATCCCATGACCTAGCTGGCTGGATGCACCCCGTTAACATGTACCATCTCGTAGATTAGAGTGCAGCGTCCTGGCCAAAGCCTACCAGGGAATATGATTTACATGTTCTCGATGATCTGAAATGGCCACCTTTCTTCAGGCTGCCTTCTTTTCTGCTTATGTAACGGTTTACATAGGACATCATGGTCTTATCTGGAGGAGAAGGCTGCCAAGTGTCATGAGCAGTCCTTTCCTTCTCTGCCAGTGCATAAGCAGAAGAATGCGGGCTGAAACCCGATGCTTGAAAGACGTGATTATGGTGCTACAATAGGAGTTTGTGCTCTGTGCAGTGTGGTAGTCATGTTAAAGGCTCTGAGCACTTTTTTCTCCTTCTGTGTGTTTTTGCATCTGTTTGTTTGGGTGGGTTTTGGTGCTGTTGTTTTGGGAGGGTGTGTGTGAGGGTGTGGTGGTTGTGTGTGTGTTCAGCAGTGCGGTTATTATTTGCCTGTTCGAGCACAAAGCCTCATTTTTGGAGGGCCAGTGGTACCGATGCGCTGTGAATACACGTTAAATTCTCAAAGCCCACACGGCCTTGTTCACCCATGTTTTGTACTAAAGCCCGGCAAACACACTGGCTCCTCCAGGAATGTGGAAGGCTACGGACGGTCGCTCAGAGATGGAGTAGGTCGGCAAAGGCAGATCATTCCCAAGCTTCAATGGCTCCCAACTCTCTTCCAGTATCCCTGCACTTAGGACTGCGTCTCTGACCTTTCAGCAGTTCGACAAAAATCATGAAGTGCATGAAGTGTTATCACAAAGGACTTGTTCCTGATTCAGAAATGGCAATGAAATAAGCATAAGTCATATTTATACGGCATGTCTTCTGCAAGCCAATAGGTAAGCGAGCTTTTTACAGTTTCAATAAATATAGGAATTAATGTACCTAGGCACCTAGACTTTTAGTGTATTTCTAATGTTCTATTTAAAAATTAGATGAGTTCATGATTCAGTACGATCCAGATTTTAATGTGTAATTTACCAGCTAAAGTGGGAATGTAGCAGCCAGGAAAGCACAAATCTGCAGGATTCCAGGAACAGAGTTGGAAACCATTGCAACGGTGGATGTGTTCTGGCCGTTTATGGACCTGATACCTTATCGGTATCTAAGCAGTTCGTCTGCAGCCGTCTCACTCTTTGCCCTTGTGCCGCGTCCCGTATGGCTTTTCCTTTTTTGAGCAGCCGTGCCTCCGACGCCGCTCCCCAATCAGACATACCTGGAGGTGCTGATCTACTGCGTTGGCTTCTTCCTCATCTGCATGATGGTGGTGATCGCCGTGCTGGTCAAAATGCACAGCACGGCCAAGAAGAGCGACTTCAACAGCCAGATGGCCGTTCACAAGCTGGCCAAGAGCATCCCCCTGCGCAGACAGGTAACAGAAAGTAGATAGGGGGTTTGATCTTCTCTACCACTAAACATGCTCTTAGTCCTGACAGGTGCAGGAAACAAGCCGCCGTGTTTAACGGTTGGAATCCGGTTTGATTATGGATAATTGCTGTTCGTGTGTTAATGATTCAGTGAAGTTTCTTCTGCAGAAGGTTGGTTTAAGGCCAGCATTTCAGCTTTTCAACTGTAAAAGTAGAAAAATTCAGTTTGATGGTTAAATAGTAGTAATAATAGTCAAGATAATGATTAATTTTATCGGTATCATTTATTCAGTATGACTATACTGTTTGTGCCTTAATGTACAATATGCACTTTTTTTTTTTTTTTAAGGAATTTCATACCCTTGGTGCTGTAGGTTTTTTTTTGTTGTTGTTGTTGTTTTGTTTTTTTTATGGCTGTAACAAACAGGAGGTCTATTTTTTCGCTCACAACCGCACAAATCAATCAGACCGTAGGCAGACTTGAGTAAAGAGCTGTTTTTGGTTTTGAACTCATGGATGAGGCAAAAATCATGACGATTTTTACACAATTACGCAAATATATTTGTCGTCTTTAGTATTAATAACTGTGTTCTTTTAAATGTAATTATTAAGAGACAAAATTATTCATAACTACGGTTACTATTGAGAGACAGATACGGTAGAATTTATTGCTGTAAGATTTTTCCACACATATTCAAGCCGTATTTAAGTATTCACTTCCTGTAATTCTATTACTCTCTCACACACACACACACACACACACACACATATATGTACACACTGTGAAGGGATCTCAAATGGAGAGTAAGTTGGAAGTGTCTCTGTGCAGGTGTCTGTTGACTCCAGCTCATCGCTGCATTCGGGGGCCATGCTGGTCAAACCCTCCCGACTGTCCTCCAGCGGCTCCCCGATGCTTTCCGGCGTCTCCGAATACGAACTGCCCCAGGACCCTCGTTGGGAACTACCTCGAGACAAGTAATGCACACCCATACACTCCAAGTTTAGGGACACATTTATGGGAACCTTCGAACCATCAGGCAGACAATCGCACATAAGTGCAGACAACTGTTGACTTCACAACAATGTGCACATTTTTTAAAATTAAAAAATAAGCTGTTAAGAGTTAAACCCCTTTACTGAAGGCACGTCTAAAATTGGACTTGTATGCTCAAACTCTTTTACCCAAAAGGATGAACAACTGGAATGAATTCATTAATTTTTTCTTACACTCAGGATTTTACTGCAGGTATTAGTCCAATACAATGCCCAGTCCTGTATGATTTTATGGGCTGAAGATTGCACATGAAACTATTTTCCTTTTCATAAAAACAATTAAATGCATATGGTCAGGGTTCTTTAAGTTTTAGCCAGACCCCATGATGATCAGAAAAGAGAAACTGAGTGTAGTCAATCAGGAAAGCACGAAAATGTTAGAAATAGCTTGATCCAGCTCATACTCTACTCGGACACGATCAGCAGGGTACGAATGAAAACAGTCCTAATATCTGTCTCTCTCTTTTCTTCAGGCTGGTTCTTGGGAAGCCTTTGGGTGAAGGCTGCTTTGGCCAGGTGGTAATGGGAGAGGTCCTGGGCATGGGCATGGACAAAGACAAGCCTAACCGTATTACCAAAGTAGCCGTCAAGATGCTTAAGTGTGAGTGATTTTTCACGCGCCACTCTCATTAACGATGCTTGAATTTGGCCGTGATGGAACCCAGATGTTGTCCTCCAAACAAAGCCTGATTGGTGGGAGTCAGTGTGCAGATCTAGATGGCACTGTTTGTGTTTCATTTTTCCCTCTTATAAAAGGATGCCATTTCCCCAAGAGCATAAACTTAGACTGGAGTCATTCAGTCTGATTTGTATTCTGATGTTGTGCTGCAGCATCCTTTTCTACATCGCCTTTTGCTGTGTGTACATTTTTTCCTGCACACCCACACTCCTTTTCAGTTTTTTAGCTCGCTAATGGCCGGAGTCGTTAGACCGCTTGCCCACCTCACATTAAAGCTGCCGCTTTCTGCATCTCGAGCTAAAAATCAGCCTTGCAAATGAATCATGATGGGTGGCAACATCACTGATGAATGCCTGAGAGATGTTTCCTCTCTATACTTCCTCTAATTTCTATCCTCGGATGTGTTCCTTAATCACTGTTCACTACAAATCTTAAACCAGTCCAATCAGAACTAGATTTTTCTAGATGTGAAAGTGGCTCAGTTTTGAAAAGATGTGTTCACACAGCTTTAAAAACATCAGATCTGTGTCACATTGGGGCAGCGGTGGCCTAGCGGTTAGGGAGTTGGCCCCAAGATCAGAAGGTCATGGAATCGAATCCCAGACAAGTATGTTGCCACAAGGTACCCTTGTGCAAGGTACCGTCCCCATCACCGCAATTGTGCTGCGCTGTGTTTTGCAATGACAGTCACTTCACTTTCACATCAAGGTAAAAAAAAAAAACTGTATTGGTTTCACATTTGTATAGTCATGTGGACCTAACGTTAAATAGGGGTGTATAAATATTCTCTGACGCATCGACCTGAAGGTGATGATTAAATAGCATCCATTCTAAAAAGATGAAGGAACAATTCCTAGTTTTCCCACTTTTAAATTTTTTTAAACCGCAACATCCAAGTTAATGCTGCTAACAGTCACCCAAACATCCCACATAAAATTACATCACCCATAAAAGTATATCACCAAAGCCTCTTTCAACCCTTTCCAACCACAAACTAATCTTTATTAATGTTGTGCAGAGCAGCCCATGTGCTTTAGGACACAGCCTTCTAATTCACAGCTTTGTGAATACCAACCCCGGTGCTGAAGTGACTCCCTGTAGCGCTGTCGTTCATGTTTAAAGCTCAAAGTAAATCATATTGTGTCCTGAAGTGCCTGGACGAGCCTGTACATCGTGAAGGAAAAGCTGGATGCGGTTTGAGTTTCGAGGATGTACTCGAGGATGGGCTGTGAAGCGGAGTTGTGTTTGAATCACAGCTGGAGTTTTGAACAAAAGAAGCAGCTTTTGGACATGATTGGCTGATTAACTAAACATAACTAGGCATGTATCGCATTAGATTTAGTTGAATCTAATGATTAAGTTGAATTCCTACTTCTACTAGGAATCATTTATTAAAGTGTTTAGATATATTTTCCCAAAGTAAACCTTTCTACCATATTGTGTTCCCCCGGTTGAGTTTGTAATGTACTCAGTATCTCTAGCAATGTGATCGATTTCACGATCGATTCAATCGCTCCAATCACGTTTTTGTTTCCAGCACACGTGCATCAACAAGACTCCAAAATGCAATCTGTTTATCCCTCCTGGCGTTATTAATGGACTGCTTGAGCTTAAAGGTTGAAGGTTGCGTGACTTGTCACTTCAGCATAATTGTACTGATGATGACCTTTTTGGGTTTTTTTTTTTTTTAGCTGATGCCACAGAGAAGGACCTGTCAGACCTAATCTCTGAGATGGAGATGATGAAGATCATTGGCAAGCACAAGAACATAATCAACCTGCTGGGAGCCTGCACGCAGGATGGTATGAAATTTCAATTTTAATATAAAATTCATTTCAGTTCAGGGACTGAAACAAAACAGATCTCACGAGTCATTTGCTGCTACCTTTGGAAAATGCTGGCACAAATCTCACTCGACGTAAAGAGAAACCTTTTAAGTTTTTGGTCAAACTGTAGTCTGATCATTTCCAGTCACGCGTATCTTTTCGTAATAACGACTGTGGTATGGGTGTGAATGTTCCACCTCTTATTGATGGAGTGTTTCTGTCGTTTATTTGGTTTCTAGTTTCACATTTATTCACTACATTTTGTTCCTTTAAATAGTTTCCTGGTTTTCTTCTTCTGATACCATACCATGTAATATCAGGGTTAATATCCCAGTATAATACGGAAACTCTAAAAGGCACATTTACGGTAGAACTTTTAAGATTTCTATTAATAACCAGTAATTGTCAACCTAAAGTAATTACATCTGAACGTCTTCATCTAATAGTAAATAAACTGGGACATCAGCTGACTTGTGGCATCCACTCCATATGATGTCATCAGAGTATTCATCACTCAGGATCAAACCAACCATCACCACTGTAAACCTCACCCAACTTTATTAAAAAAAAAAAAAAAAAATCAGCGACAGGTCAATAGCCAGTTTATCCAAAAACATGTTCTAGTAATTTGAAGGGAAGTGCTTCTCTGAAATTACAGTCTGTACTCCTGAGCAGAGTCCTCAGATTCTTCCATTCTTCTGGCTCACTTCAGTGATCATCATCTGTTTCAGGTCCTCTTTATGTCATTGTGGAGTTTGCCTCTAAGGGGAACTTGCGGGAATACTTGAGGGCTCGACGTCCTCCAGGGATGGAATATTGCTACAACCCTGACCAGGTGCCTGTGGAGAACATGTCCATCAAAGATCTGGTGTCCTGCGCCTATCAGGTGGCACGTGGAATGGAATACCTGGCTTCCAAAAAGGTAAAAAAAACAGGACCCACTCATTCGTGTATCTGTTCAAGCAAGAGTTAAACATGCACAGAGCGGAGCTGCTCTCCTCTCATCTAATGCATCGTATTAATTGTGCGTGTGTTGGTTTTCATTCAGTGTATCCATAGAGACCTGGCTGCCCGCAATGTTCTCGTAACCGACGACAACGTGATGAAGATAGCAGACTTCGGGCTGGCCAGAGACATCCACCATATTGATTACTACAAGAAAACCACCAATGTTAGTTTCCTAATGCACCGTCAAGAAGACACTTCTTTTCCCTGCAAACGAATATTGCACTCCGCTTCCTTACTGCAGTGCTTCTTTTGTGTTTTTCAAACTCTTGAAAGATCTCATTTCCAGACAAATTCAATCAGCGATGTTACTGAAGGCAAAAATATGCAGTAAATGGGCAGATTTGACTGATTGAGGCCCATTTCTGAAATGCATGGCTGCTATCTAACATAAAAGACAGATCCATAATAGATCATCCTGTAACGACTAAATCTGATTGACATGCAGGGCCGCTTGCCAGTAAAGTGGATGGCTCCGGAGGCGTTGTTCGACCGAATCTACACCCATCAGAGTGACGTGTAGGTTTCCTTTTCTCAGTCTGAACTCAACAGTATGTTTCGATGAATGAATTATGCAGATATGCTGATGCTCTCTATCCTCTCTGGTGCAGGTGGTCTTTTGGGGTGCTTCTGTGGGAGATCTTCACTCTAGGTGGTTCTCCATATCCTGGAGTGCCTGTGGAGGAGCTGTTTAAACTGCTGAAGGAAGGCCACCGTATGGACCGCCCTTCGACATGCACCCACGAATTGTAAGACTGAGTGTAAACGCAGGAAATGTCAATCCTGAGGTTTTTTTAATTCTGCTTACTGTACAGTCATGTGTGTATTCTTCTTTCTCCCCCTTTTACTCACACCCCTCCTCTAAGGTATATGATGATGAGGGATTGCTGGCACGCTGTCCCATCTCAGAGACCCACCTTTAAACAGCTTGTGGAGGACCTGGACCGCACTCTGTCAATGACGTCCAATCAGGTGAGTTCTTCTTCTGCTTTTAGATTACAATTTTAGAAATGGTGGAAATAATTGTAAACAATATGTATAAGCAATGCTGCAACGCAAGATGTGGTGATTCAATTTGATGGAAATTATATCTTCAGGTCAGATACTTGCATCCCTAAGAGAATTCTTGTGTGTCCCTAAACAGGAATATCTAGACCTGTCAGTGTCTCTGGACCAGTATTCGCCCAGTTTCCCCGACACACGCAGCTCCACTTGCTCATCTGGTGAGGACTCGGTCTTCTCCCATGACCCTGGTGCTGAAGAGCCATGTCTGCCGAAATTCCCTCCTCATCCCAACAGAGCAGTGGCCTTCAAAAAGCGCTGAGTCCTGAGTCCACTGCAGGAAGTGCGTGCTGCAGAGCTGGACTTCACTCATGAACTCGTATGAGATGGTGCACTAGAATGCACCCTACGGAGTGGATGAGTATGGATCGGGACGCGACTCTTAAAGACTTTTACCTTATACAGCTAGGAGAGCATTGGCTAGTCATTTACAGAACCCCCCCCCCCCCTTGGTTTGGACAAGCTTTTGGGCACTTGGAACAGATTTGGTGTGTCTGGATGGACTTTCTTCCCCTGAACTCGAAAGGCCCGAAGAAATGGAAGGGGGAAGTAATTTCTGAATGGTACGAGTATTTTGGATATTTTTCATTGCGTACATACGAGGACCTGTTCTTTCCTTCTGCCTTTCTGCCTTTATCCTTTTTCCCAGACCAAAATTCCTTTAAGATGCATTTCACTTACTGGACTGTCCAAAAGTATTCTAACAAAGGATTGTTACAACAGTAAAGTCATTTCATTTGAATGATGACTTTCTTGTAAATACAGTTAAAAATTTATAAATATGAATATATATTTACACTCTACTTCTTATTTTTATTACCCAAATTTTGTTTTGTTGCTTTTTTTCTACTTGGATGTCCAGTGATAGTTTCTGGGATTGTTTTTTGGAAAGGGACAAAAAGAAACATCTGCAAGATTTTGCCGTGAAAATATGCTAATATTTTATGAACTGATAGCTGGCCAGTTTTTACTGATTCTTTTGTTTTCGTTGTTCTGTATCGTTGATGCAGGTAAGCTAATGTAGCTCAGACCCGCTGCTAGCTTTTCGATGGTATTCACTCCATCCTCAAGATAACTAGTTAAGCTACATAATAGTACGCTACTATTGTTTAGTAGAAGTCATTCCCACTTGTAGTGGTTTCTCTTTTCTTCTGTATTGAGGTCGTCGGCATCGGAGCGGTACAAGGTTTTGTCTTAAGGTACTTGTCTTAAGAGTTATTCAAAAAATAAAATCAAATCCTAGCAACACAAACGTCTCCAAAATGTTAAAGGAAGAGTACGCAAACGACTTAATGTGCGTCTGGGAACAAGCGGCGTGTAAAAGGCTTTAACCATGTAATGGATTGACTGTGCATGAATGCAAAGATGCCTCCTCCTCGTCACGGGGAAACATTTGCGGATCACTTATGTCACTGTAAAAGGATTACGTTAAATAAAATGCTATTGAAAACCAAGATGGAGCTTTCAAAGTTTGAGACCGACTTCATAAACAACCTCATAAATATCCGTTACCGGGGTGAGTCCTCGATGTAAATTATATTAAGGACAACAAGGCGACTACGTTGTGTTTTCTTTACGGTTAGTGCGAGTTTGTGAGCCCGATTAAATATGCTAATGAAAGTCACTAGCTGTTGCTGTGTTATTTATAGCGGGTCCAACGACTGTGTTAGCGAGAAGCCGGGCTCTTGCAGATCCATCAATCAGGGGCATTTTTACCAGCGGCTACTGGCTCCCTACCAGCAACTGATGCATCAGCTGGACAACTTCTTCTCTTAGCAGCAGACGTGCACGCCTCCGCCGAATGACACTCTCCTGCCCTGCTGTCCGGTATTAGCTTTTACGGCCGAGACCATCAAAGGTGGCCAACGAGACGGCTGTAAGAATACGGCGGAAGGTTGTGGAGAGTAAAGAAGTGCCTTTAAATTTAACACCTTTCAATGCTTGAGTGGTGAATATATAAGATGTTTTATTAGGAGGAAGCTGTATATTGTAATGTACTATCATAAAATGTTGCAACTCTCCGTACGATGGTTAAGCAATGCTGAGACATATAAATATGAGGCCTGGCAGGGCTATTGTCTTCCAAACAGGTTTCTTCCCTTATTGACTCAAATCAGGGACATTTTTTTCCCCCCCCCTAAGACCATTCTCTTTATATACAACTTTACAGGGGAAGAGGTGGCTTCGTGTTTAGGGACGAGGCCCCAGGATCAGAAGGTGGTGGGTTTGAATCCTGAGGTACCCTTTAGCAAGGTACCGTCTTCATCACTGCTCCTCGGGCGCTGGATATGGCTCCCCCTGGCTGCACGTGCGCGTGTGTGTGTATGTGTGATAAGCAGAGGAAGCATTGTGGTGTTTTTCATTGTGTGCTGTGCTGTTTCACGAAGACAAATAGTCACTTTCACTTTAAGCTGTAACAGCGACCATTTTTTTCCTTTGCCATGGTGTTCATGTTACAACACTGAACACATTTCCAAATGGACGTGCAGGGCTACGTTTCAACCCAGATTGCTTTCGGGATGAGGCACAATCCAGCGTAGACAAAATCACATCCCACTGCCAGTTATCAGCACTGATCTTTAGAGAATAACGCTGCCTGAAAGGCTCTGCTCGATATGCAGTGATGTGTAGGAAGTGTGTCAGTTATTCATATGAATTTAGCATCTCCAACCCATCTGACGTGCATCTCTTCGTACTGTGGGAGGAAACCTGAGGAACAGAGGAAACCAATACAGACACGGAGAACCCCAGCTGAACCTATAACCTTCTCGCTGTTAGGAGGCCAGTGTAATACCTTCTTAAAAAGTTCTAGGAATAAAACCACACTGCCCCTTCAAAGGAAAAACCTACAATATGAGTCCTCAAAGTCCATTTTTGTCTTTCAATAATATCCCCACTTCCATCTTATCTTGGCTACTAAGAGCACTGTGCATGTAGAGAGAAGCTGTCCACCTCGTGGCAGAGTCGAGTAGAAGTGTGATGCCACTTGGGTTGTATTATCGCACTGGACAGATGGTGGCAAGTGAAAGGGGGAGGGGGAGGGTGGGTGCTCCAGGAGTGAGAAAAACAGTGGCTGGGTGTTAATACTTAACGCAACATCAACATTTCACATCAAAGTCCCCAGCAACCAGACCAGTGATGAACCTCAGCATCGCAGGACAACAGATTTAAAGGAACACTCCGCCGTTTACTCCTAATGTCTATCGGCTCAGTCGGTGGCGAACAGTCTGTTCCCACACACAGCAATTTCAGTGGGTTTCCCTGTAATCACAACACAGCAGAAAATCAGGCCACTCAAAACACATAATAGCAGTTCAGAGACAGGTGCTGGAGCAACTGCCCGTAGAGCTGCTATGATAAATGTTTAGACGGATTCTATTTCTAAGTACAGGGATACGTTCTGAAATGGCACCTTTGCTTCTCTTTGCCTTCCTCATGCTTTTTTGGTTTTAATGGTTGCACCAATGAAATCTAAAGCCTTTGTGCTGGGGAAAAATGACAAACCTAGTTGTAAAGCCCATCTTTTGAACTTGTGTTTTTGTTAATCTTGACTGTTATACCATCTCTAAACCTTTCCTGAAAGCCCTCAAATTATTAAAAAAATGCAAATCCACGCTAAATATTTTGCCATAAGCCATTTTCCTGGACTATTTACTTAATTAAACACACAACTTCCAATTTACTCCTATTGTGAGATTAGGCTAGTCACCCACTAGGGTTGGTTAGAAGAACGTCCATGTGATAGAAAATCATCTTCTCCTTTCAGCTGTTCCAGTTTAGGGGTCGCCACAAGGGAATCTGACCTAATATTTCCATTTCCAATGTTTCCATTTCTTCCTGTCCTCTGCATCTTCCTCCTTCAAACCGATCACCTCCATGTTCTCTCTCGCCACGTCCATAAACCTCCTCTTTGCTCTTCCTCCTTTCCTCTTTCCTGGCAGCTCCATCTTCAACATCCTCTTCCAATATACTCCTCATCTCTCCTCTGGACGTGTCCAAACCAACACACCGTTGCTTCTCTAACTTTGTCTAAACCACAACCTTATGAGGTTTCATACTTGGGACACTTGAGAGTATTTAAGGAAGAGTGGAGACAATACAATACAATAAAACAAAAGTCCCAAAGACAAGGTGGACCATCCTGGAGAAACGCTCCATCAGGAGTCCGAATCTACTTGAAACCACTGAGCATTTGGCTTGTTCGGCACACAAAGTAAATCAAGTCGTGTATCTTTAGCGCTGGAGAGCAATGTGGCTGATTCATTGCAAGAAACACTCATTTCCCCAATCTGGCCTGATTAATTTGGCAGCTGCACTCAGTGTGTGTCTTTCTACACGTTCCCCATCATTCATCCAGGCATGGCTGCCAGATCTGTTGCCCTTCACCTCAAAGACAACACGCCCTATCAGTCACGTAATGCTCTCACATCTGCATGGACTGTGGGTGTTACGCAAGGCCACGGCTCATTCAATCAGGAAAAATCATCGACGTGAAATACAGCAAAGGCCTGAACGGTGATCCAGCTTCTACTACGCTGCCTTGGCTTGGCTCAGAACGAGTATCTGTTATCTCTCTGGCTTAGAGGGAACATCTTCAAGGGCCTAAAGCAGTGTGGTTATTCTAGGCTATCTGTGAAAAGGTTCTTTAGAGATAAAGTGAGGGTAGTTTCTTATCCTGGGGGTTGTGCGAGGTTGGAAAGGTTATCGAGCAAAAATTCATTGCAAGCTGAAGCTAAGTTGGACACTAACTGATGGCAGCCTGGTTCACTAAGCCAAGCATAATAGCTGTATTTGGCCAAAATAGGAGATACATCTTAAAACAATTCTCATACTTCTCAAAACGACTCATGTAAAGTGACCGTGTTGCTGCAGGGTTTGTTCTGATGGGGACCGTATCTTACATTTACATTTACATTTACGGCATTTAGCAGACGCTCTTATCCAGAGCGACTTCCATGTCCTAATTACAGGGACAGTCCCCCTGGAGCAACTCAGGGTTAAGGGTCTTGCTCAGGGACCCAGTGGTGGTAGTGCTGGAGGTGGGATTCGAACCTGGGACCTCTTGAGCCATAGGTCCATAGGCAAGTATCCTACCTCTAGGCTACCATCACCCTAGGGTAATGGTATCACTCAAGGGTACCTCAGGGTACCACGACCTTCTGATCTTGTGGCCTGGTCCCTGAAGTCTAGGTCACTGCTGCCTGATATATGAAAGTTTATACGTTTTGTTAAAAACTAGAAGTAGCATCTGACCAAATGTAGGAGTTTGCGTTGAATGAAGTGGAAAAAAATTGACTTTTTAGCCATTTGCCCATTTCATGGCTCAGTAGAGTAAAATGTAAACATTTCAGGATGAGCATTAACGGGGTAAAATAAATGTGGCGTTTTCCTTCGCGAATCAGACAGATGAGAAAACGAACTCCGCTCCATGGAACATAAACAGATATTTTTGGAGGTTTGCTTGCCTCGTAAGCTGTTCATTTTGGTCACATTTGGGCAGCTTTTGTTTTGGTGGTCATGTGTTGCAGGGGTTTGGTGTCAGTTAGTCAACTGCAACCACACTTATGTAATGTCCATCCTACCAGACTCGCAGGGCAAAAGGCAGGTCTCCAGTTCGTCTCGGGGCCCGCACACACTCCCACACGCACCGTCTCGTCTAGGGGTCAACTCAACATCTCCAGTCCACCTGATGTGCACGTCTTTGGATCTGTGGAAGGAAAGCATGTTCCCCGGAGGACACCCACACAGATACGAGAAAAGAACACGCAGCTCCACACAGAAAGAAGCCGGGCCGCCCCGTCTGGGAATCAAACTGGGAAGCAACAGCGTGAGCCACTGCACCACCACCCCAATTATGTAATGTAATAAGTGTGATACTTTTTCTGGAAAGTTCTCCATGTTCAGAACTCCACTGCCTCCAGACATGACTTCTCAGTGTATTTACCTCCTGTTCCCACTCTCCCAGTTTAGCCATTTATCACATGGTGTTATTTCAAAGGCAGGAAAAGATATAAGCCGCACCTTTCCCTACGATGTCTTTTATTTTCCTCAAGCGCGATTGGTAAATTCACATTTTAAGGTTCACATCGTTATCTTCATTTATAGAATTTCCCACACAAAGGTTGGCTTTATCTAAAGCAAAGGTTTATAGACATCCAGCGTTTCCTCTGAAAGGGTACTGATAAGGAGTGCCCCCTGCTTGCCACAATTAGAGCTCGAAGTCTATTTTAGAATTAAAAGGAGAATTTAACCTATTTAGATGTAAACATCAGGAAATAAAAGCTGAAATTTGGATCGAGGGGTACCAAGTGAAGGATCTCCGTCCAGTAGCTTTGGAATGATTAGAAAGTGGTTTGTGTTTCATCCAACACCAGTTCCTGACTCTGCCAACTCTGCCATGCAATCCAACCTTTACAGCAATGTTCCAACATGCAGACTTCTAAGAGGCTGTAACTGCAGCAGGGGACACATTTCCTTATCAGTATCCTTTCTGAGGAAACGCCAAGTATAAATGAAGATAATCTGAATTTACCAATCGGGCTTCAGGAAGACAGAAGGCATTACAGGGAAAGGTGCGGCCTACATCTTTTCCTGCCTTTGAGAGAAAACCATGTGATAACAAGCTGAACTTGCAGGGTGGGAAGAGGAGGCGGCTACACTGAGAAGTCATGTCTGGAGGCGATGGAGGAAAAATATCTTTTTCCTCCAGATTGCGCAATGTAGTTTTACGCAGCTTGAAGCATGTGGCGGACTGGGATGAGGAATTTCCGAGCTGGCTGAAGCCTGTTCAGGGTCACTGGACGTGTGTGTGAACGCTGATGACAGGGGGTCTGCGCGGGGCCGCGGCGCTGGGGTGGAGCTGACAAGGAGGTCGCGCGAGGGCCATCGCCTGTCAATCAACCTGGAGTGCCTTATTGTTTCTTATTTCCTGTCTCTTATGCACTTCCCTAATTCTGTTTCTGCTGGAAGAGATGGGATTGAGGGGAGAGAAAGAAAGAGAAGGGCTCATAAATCAGTGAGAAACAGATGGATGGAAAAGGGAGATGATTTATATTTAAGAAGAAGAGCAACAGCAAAAACAAAAACCAATGAAGCTAATACTCAAACATTTCCGAAGCACAGGCTTGTTACAGTCATGAACCTTAATGAATATATAATTCAGTGATAGTTGTGAACCTGATATGTAATTTATAGTCTCTTGTAAAGATTTAGACCCATAAATATTGCTATGAGTGGTTCATGCAGACGATATGCAGTTGCAGTTGGACTGTAATCTGTTGTTCATTCAACATCTAGCACTGATAAGAGCAGAAGCTGTTACTAAGAAACTACAATGACTGGTAACTGCAATGAATTAATAAATGAATCACTCTCACTCATTTTCATAGCCGCTTGTCCTAATTAGGGGGTGCTGGAGCCTATCCTGGCATTTACACAGAGAAACACCCTGGACAGCTGACCAGTCCATCGCAGTCCATACACACTTACACACACACTCACACCTACAGCCCATTTAGGGAGGATGGTGGAGTGGTTAGGATGCAGGGAGTATTTAATTAATTGTGATCAGCTGTTTAGAGTAATGGCAATTGTGGAAGAGAGGTGAAGAAGAGAGTGCAGGCTGGTTGGAATGGGTGGAGAAGAGTGGCTGGAGTGATTTGTGACAGATGGGTACCAGCGTGAGTGAAAGGGAACGTTTACAGGACTGTAGTGAGACCAGCAACGCTATACGGGTTGTAGACGGTGGCACTGATGAAAAGACAGGAGGTGGAGCTGGAGGTGAGTTAAAGATGCTGAAATTTTCATTGGGAGAGACGAGGATGGACAGGATTAGAAATGAGTACGTTAGAGGGACAGCTCAAGAAGGGACAGCTTAAGCAAGGTTGCGCTGGTTTGGACATGTCCGGAGGAGAGACAAGGATTATATTAGGAGGAGGATGTTGAGGATGTTGAAGATGGAGCCGCCAGGAAAGAGGAAAAGGGGAAGACCAAAGAGGAGGTATAAGGACGTGGTGAGAGAGGACATGCAGGTGGTCAGTTTGAGTGAGAAAGATGCAGAGGACCAGAAGAAATGGAGAGAGCTGATCCTCTGTGGATCCATTTCTGGACCTCAAAGAACGTGCTGGACCTTTAAGAGCACATTTACACTGTTTGGAATCTGATGAACCATCTTGTCTCCCATCCAACCTCATGGTGTTACTAGCTTCAGATTATCCTCCGAGAAAACCAACGATCCATTTAATCTTGTTTTCTGAGGTTAGATCTTTGCCATATCGCCGGCTGAAGTATAGTTATGTATAGCAGAAACACATGCTTTTGTTAAACTGGGTTGAAAATCCAGCCCATCATCAGTGGTTGGTTTTGGACCACAACCCCTGGCTGGATATTTTTGGGTGGGTGGTGGATCACCTTCAATCTGTCAGTGTCAGTGAAGTGTGTAAAAAGACCAGCAATGCCATTGTGCATGATAGACTTGCACCATGCATTCTTAACCACTGCCATGTTGAGAACGGTCCACCACCCAAAATATATGTGGTCAAAAGAGGCCCTGTGGTCAGAAACTGACCAGTGATGAATGGAGTGAGGGTGGGGCTGATGAACTGTGCAGAAACAGAATATGGTCTGTAACTGTAATCACATTTGTAGTGTGAAGTCGATGGCACTCATCCCTTAGGATATGTTAAGACCGGATAAGTGGATATTGAGTCATGATTGGTTTTATAACCAATATAAAGTCCATTTCTTTTTTTTCCCCAGTTTTCATTATTTCTATGATTTAAGATCACTGAAATATTAGGTCCGATAAGCACATTGGGAAGCCATTCTAGGCTTCACACATTGCACTTGTGCTGAAAAGACCCCACCCCTCTCGGATTCCCTCCATAATTGAGTCTCTCTAACACACGCGCGCGCGCACACACACACACACACAGGTGTGCCTCACCTGCCTTGGCCCGTCAGCTTGTTAAGCAGTATTAACCAGAATTATAACAAACACCCAGTGAAGAAAAACTCCATCTCACCTTACGTTTACAGCTTTCTGGCTCAAGGCATGTTCTGTTCGCCTTTAAAGCAGCAAAAAGAGAGAACAATAACGTGCACCGTTGTGACGCAATTACATTGTCTTACAAGGGATTTTATCATGTTTCTGAGCTGGAGGAAGTGCAGAGCACCAGTGGGCTTCGGCCAGTTTGTGGACATCCATTGACTTAACTCTGAAATGCAAATGAATGACAGTAATATAACAATAACAACAATAATAATAATAATAATTATTATTATTAATATTACTAATAATAATAATAATAATAGCGGGGCAGCGGTGCCCTAGTGGTTAGGGAGTTGCCCCCGCATGGGAGGATTGTGGGTTCGATTCCCCACCAGTAGGTTGCCCTGAGGTACCCTTGAGCAAGGTACCGTCCCCGTCACTGCTCCCCGGGCGCTTTCAATAGCTGCCCACTGCTGCACGGTGTTTGCATGGGTTAAATGCAGAGGTCCAATTTCGTTGTGGTTCACTGTGTGCTGTGCTGTGACCTCGCAATGACAAGGGTTGTCACTTTCACTTTCATAAGGGGAAATTTGCTGCACAAATCCAGCACATACAGCAGTGTTAAAGTCTGAGACAACAGAAATCCCTGAAAAAACAGTGCCTATTTTTTGCCACTTTCCACTCCATGGAAGCACAAGTTCAGAAGCTCTCAGGAGGACTGAATGTATTTAGAGGCTTTTGCACAAACATATCGAAATTGCATTTGCGGCATTTAGCAGACGCTCTTATCCAGAGCAACTTCCAGTTCCTAATTACAGGGACAGTCTTCCCTGGAGACACTCAGGGTTAAGGGTCTTGCTCAGGGACCCAGTGGTGGTAGTGCTAGTGGTGGGATTCAAACCTTGGACCTCTTCAGCCATAGATCAAGTACCCTAGGTAAGTACCCTACCACTAGGCTGCCGTCATCCCCGCAAATATGCTGTGTTAAAAACCAAAGGTGAACACACCACACTGAAGAAATTCATGTTGTTTCAAAAATTTTAGGAGCATTCCCAGGATGCAATGGTTAGTATCCAAGAAAGGGCAACTGCTGAACCAGAGTCACGGGCAATCAAGACTCACTGATGCTGTTAATGATAGAAAGGTGTCAGAACTGAATCACAAAGCAATGGATAAAGGTGTTTTAGAGCTTGTGGACAGCCAGGTGCATGTGTGCCACTAACCCGGGGACAAGAGGGCAGCAGGATGCACTATGGGCAATGTTTTGCTGGGAAACATGACTCTACATAGGAGTAGTAGTTTTAATAATATTAATAATAATGTTATTATATCAGCATTCACGTTTACACCAGCTGGAGCCCGTGTGCGCTTCCATCTCGCTGTAGCTGACTGGCAAGACAGAGGATGAAATGACTCACCAGACTGATGTCTGTCTGGCTTTTTAATCATATCACTGACCCACAACCATATGTCTTTGTGCTCCGTTTAATTGAATTGGCCACATAAAACTGCAGGACAGCGCTCCGATTCTTTAATCTTATACCTCTCCTGTGAACCAACCTCAGTCAAACTGTGGAGCTGCCACAAGTTTCAAATTTTTAAATGAAAAAAGCATCTACTTTTAGCCCCAGTGGAGTCCAGTGCCTTTTGCAGAGTAAGAGACTTCCTTTAGTTCTTTAGGCCCAATTACTCCAGAGCTGCGGAACAGTCCCAAAAGCTTCTTAGATAATTATCTGCTCATCGAAAATATAATTGCATACCACAAAATGGGAAGGATATGTCTGTAAATACCAGGGATTAAAGTTCTCGGATGAACGCTAATAGGCCTGATGTGATGTCATCATGTGGCTCTTTCTGTCGCTCCCCTTTAAAATCCCCCTGCAAAGACATGCAGAAGCAACTTCATAACAATTCACTGAGTCATCTACTGTCGTGAGTATGTGAAATGTGACACAGCCCCTCAGTTGTTCACAATTTAAAACCCATTTTTTCCTGCTGCAACTTCTTCTTTTTCTTCTTCTTCTTCTTCTTCTTCTTCATCCTCTTTCGGTGGCTCCAGGGTCGCCACAGCAGATCATCCTTTTCCATTTCTTCCTGTCCTCTGCATCTTCCTCCTTCAGAACAAACACCTGCATGTCCTAATAATTAGGTTTTTATACCATCTATTTTTTACCAACTATTCAAGCTGAATAAAAATACAGCAATCAAATGTACTCCAGATACTTCAGTATTAATCCCCTACCATGAGCTGCATGTATTTTAGTTAATCAGGCCATTATTTTAACCAGATCTAACAAATATCATCAGTAATGAAGCACAGTCTAGTGAATTGGATGTGAAATGTGTAAACTTTGTACTTATAATACAATTCTTGCTTTTTCCTTCATCCACTGCATATGAGTCTATGTAAAGTTTGTGTTTGATTGCTCTGTTTGTGGCCTGTGTTATGCTTTGGCTATATAATGTGTAATTGATATCAGAACTGTTGGTGTTTGCAGCATCCCAAAACAACCCAAAGCCTGTGGACTTTATGAACGGTGTGAATATGGTTCAAAACAATCTGTGCGTCAGAATCTTCGACGAACATCGAATATTTCAGGAGAATATTTATCTCCTTGCTTTTCAAAATCAGCTGAAAGCAGATTCAATTTTTGCAGCCTGCCATGCTGGACACTGTCCAAGGCCTTTCCAGAGTCTGAATGCATCGACGGTCTTTTAAACGGTCTCGGTCCTGACGACTAAAGTTGTGCAACCTTAAATGCTGAGCTCTCCAGGCACATCGACACTGTAAGGAATTTTCCACCAACATGGTACCTGAAGAGAAGCGGGAAACATGGAGCTTCCTGTTTCAGCCGCATGTGAGGCCAAGAACCCGAGAAGCTCAAACAGATGTGCGAAGGACAGACAGAGAGCCTTTCACGGTGCCTGGCTTCTGAGTCGAGTCGGGAAGTGGCTTCGGGTATGAAACCGAAATCCGTGTTTTCCTCTTTTAAGGAATGGGCCGCGGCCAGTGACGCATGGTGGCCGCTGAACGGAAGCAGCGAGTGGAAGTTTTCCAGTGCGGTGATTTAGAATACACCTGTGATGAACAGCAGCCACAGCAGAACCAATAATCTAGAATAGTACACGGATATACAGGTACATACAGCAACAGATTTATAGATCCAGTGATTGATGGAAGTGAAAGAGGGAGTGAAGTGAAAGAGGGAGTCTTTTCTTCCCTTTTTGCTGGAACCTGGCCTATAACCAATGGGCCTTTCCCCAATGGCATTGTTACAGCCAATTTAAAAACCACCATAAAATCTTTGGCTCCTAAATGGTTGCGGAAAGGCAGATTTGGGAATCAAACGGCCGGGCTCCAAAAGCACAGCTGGTAATACTATGCCTGTGGGAAAAGTGCTGACTCTGCAGAGAGAGAAATGCAGCCCGTAGAAAGTTTTCTCTCTGCCCTTGTGCCCCCACCATGCTTATTTAATGTCTTTCCTGCTGTGCAATGGTCTGCACACCAGCTATGCTCAGCTCACCTGAGAGTCTTCAGACTGCCCAAATGGTTGGGCTGTTCCTTTAGACTTTCAGTCCCTGATTAGCTCTAATGGAAGCAGTTCTAAGAGCGTGTGTGTTTGCGTGTCAGTTGGTGACAGTCATGGATTTGCATCAACTGACTGTGCCTGGTACCATAGTGCTATTCTTAAGGAGAGAGAGAGAGAGAGAGAGAGAGAGCGCATTTGCTCTGAAACCAGTATAACATTCTTTATACTCTACTGCCTCCTAGTGCTTAACTGGTATTATTCCAGAATGTTCTCATCAATACACTCTGAAAAAAAAACACTGGGTTAATACTTCTTGCATTACTGGGACAGTCCCATTAAGAGCATACCATTAGTACCTTTGGTTGGAAACACAGCGGCAGTGGTTAGGTAGTTGGCCACAGAATCAGAAGATTGTGGGTTCAAACCCCTTACCGGTAGGTTGCCCTGAGGTACCCTTGAGCATGGTACCGTCCCCGTCCCTGCTCCCTGGGCGCTTTCATAGCTGCCCCATGCTGCACGGTGTGTGTTTGTGCATGGGTGAAATGCAGAGATCCAATTTCATTGTGGTTCACCGTGTGCTGTGCTGTGTTCTCACAATGACAAGAATAGTCACTTTCACTTTTCACCATTCCAACCCATTTATATATTTTAAGGGGGACTGACTCTGTACACCCTGTCTTGACTCCAGGCTTGCTCGTTTACTGTTCTGCTTTAAAATCTAAGGTTGAAAAGGCACAAATATGCCCCGTTTCCATCACAAAAACACAAATTGAAGGTACATTTCTGGACCTCAAAGAACGTGCTGTACCTTTGAGAGCACATTTACACTGTTTGGAATCTGATGAACCAGAAATGTACCTGTACAGTACTTTTCTTTCTGACAGTGTAGAGCTGGACAATGTCCAAAGGCTGAATCACACTGAAGCTTTTCGTTCCATTTGATATTGATTAACAGGATGTATTTTATAATAATGCATTCTATTTTAAAGCTGAAATAGGGCTATGTAGGGAGGTAACGATGCACAAAATGAATCATTCGACTGAGAGATGATCATTCAGTCCAACATACTTTCCAAAAAAAGAAATGCTTGAGGCTCATGTGGCCTTATCATCTCTTAATATGAACAGAGATGCTAAATTGCCCTCTAGGTGTGACTAGGATGGCTGCTTGTTCAGGGTGTTTCTCCACATTTACGTTATTTGTGTTGAATGGACCTTTTTCCTCACTCTCCTCCAGGAAGTTAAAGGCTTGGTACAAAATCAGAAGCTGTTTAAAGTTCTCCTGCTAATACCAGATGGAGTAACAGGACGGCATAGTCAGGCCTCACAAACTTTGCTCCTGATTTCACTTGACATGTTCCTGTGGTCGCTTCTCATCTGCTGCTGATGTTCAAGGTTCCTTTAACTGTCCTCTGTTTCTCCATGTGTAAGCAGATGTGTTTGCATCGTAACTGGGTGTATAATGCCAGTGTCCATTCTGACTGACTGTTGGCTATAAGCATTTCCTGTTTCGCTGTAAATCAAATGTACTGAAATCAAGTTATCAAAACATTGGAAGTAATTCATACTGAAAGCAATGTATAGAAATTAAACATGTAAATGTTCTGTCGTTGTCTCCGATTTGCGTTCAGTTGTAAAACCATCGCCAGTGAACTAGACCATCTTAAAAGAAAGTGGATGGGGTCTGAAAGGGGTTTTGGAATAAATTGCCACGCAAATAATATAGTAGGTAATACAGTAGATAATAGTAGTATAGTACCATTTTAATATAGTAGGTGCAGGAAAAAGTTCCATTCATGATCATTCAAGCTCTGCATTCGAGACTTTTTCAACACAATGATAAAAACTATCACCTCTAGTGGTAGGATACTCGCTTACGGACCAACAGATTGCAGGTTCCAGTCCTACCTCTTGCACCATGACTGGGTTCCTGAGCAAAACCCTGAACCCCAAGTTGCTCCAGGGGGACTGTCCCTGTATCAGGAACTGGAAGAAACTTTATACTCTTCATACAGTTGATATGAGGACCATATTAGTACTTAGTCGTGCCATTGGGAAATGCAAGTGGCAAAAAAGGCATGGAGTTCGACCTGCATGTGTGTGTGTGTGTGTGTGTGTGTGTGTAGCTGAGATGATGTGGGTTGTGTGGGGACCGTTACATTTTTTTGTCAGGAGGCATCACTCCCATATCGCAATTATTTGCCCACACTGCTGTTCCTTTGCGTCAGATGATTTTTCCCGGGGCTCCCACCAAGAGGGACCCATTAAGACATCCCATAATTTGCCCCCTGGACAATAATTGTGTGTTAACCTAAATACCTTAATTACACAAGGGCCCTAAAACTACGTAGAATGTATTACAATGTACATTTGTAATGGAGACCCAGGGACCCAGAAGCTGAAAGCCATCCACGCCAACTTTATACCCAAATAATTACACACCTGCTTCAGAATGCGATATTAATGGAAACAGTTTAATGAAAAAACCCAACATTTCACATTTTCCACAAATTTTGCTTCTTTAGTGCAAGAGCCATTAGGATAATGTAGCTAAACTAGTCAAATAACAACGTCAACAGTCACCCAAATCAATACATAATTCACAATAAAAATCACAACTTTGATTCTCAAACGGCCTCTCGCATGTTCTCTGCACGTCTGAGCAGCGATGCCTTCTGGGAGAGTGTGTTTGTCTGTGTTGGACCTGTGATTGACTGGCAACCTGTTTAATATGTTTCTCCATCTTTGGTCCTGGGACAGGGTGTGTGACCCTGATTAGGACAAGGATAATGGATATCCATATAATAGATGGATGAGCGCCCTCACAACCCCATCAATCCACTCAAACAGAATCCAGATCTTCAATAAAGTGCCGGAGAGTCAGAGTGACTGATCGATTATGCTGATCTACATCCATGACGACATTCTGAATGACACGCTGAACAAATTGTGAGCTATAAATTTAGGCTAATAATAAACTAAATAGTCACACAGTGTCAGGAACCACATAATCGAATCTACTTGGAATGAAGAAAACTGTGATTTGATTTCATGATGCTAACTGGTGACTATAGGTTTCCATTACTTGTTAGCTACATTAGCATCATCGCACTAAAAAAGTGTTTTGGCTGGTCGTCTAGATTTGGGGTGATGGTGGTCATACTCGCCTATGGACCAAGAGGTTGCAGGTTCAAAGCTTCCACCTCCAGCACGACCATCACTGGGTTCCTGAGCAAAACCCCGAGTTGCTCCTGCGGGACTGTCCCTGTGATCAGGAACTGGAAGTCACTCTGGTCAACTCTGCTAAATGCAGTAAATATTATATTATTAAAAATAATATAATATAAGTAAATTTGGAGGATGGGGAAACTTTTGTAAATGACATGTTTACACAAGGGTTGCTTTTCAGAATAATGAGATTAACCTGAATTCCCACTGCTCAGTCCATCCTTCTTCTAAAATTCTGCAGCTGTCTGCTGGTTGTTTCATCTCTCCCCTGCTGTTGGAAGTGTTGGTCCTTGCTGGTTAATAATTCAGTGTCAGCGTTGCTGTGCGCAGGTCTTGGGGTGTGTGAGTGTGTGTGTGTGTGTGTGTGTGTGTGTGTGTGTGTGTGTGTGTGCAGGATAGCTGGCTCACACACCGTCCTGCAGTCCCTGCTAAGACAGCTGCACCACAAAGAGTGAGAACAGCAAGATCCGGGGGTGCTGCAGAGCCTACACACACACACACACACACACACACACACACACACACACACAAACCTACTTGTGCACATTGTGTGCAGGGAGCACGAAGTAAGCAGTAGCTGGCTGTCTGTGTGTCTCTCATTTTCTAATATCATTACATCATTACATCATCTATCTATCTATCTTTCTATCTATCTATCTATCTATCTGTTTTCTCTCTCTCTCTCTCTCTCTCTCTCTCTCTCTCTCCCTTATTTCTATTTGTCTTTTACGCTTTCTTGCTTGGTTCCTTCTCTCACACATTTGCTCTCTCTCTCTCTCTCTCTCTCTCTCTCTCTTGCTCCCTCTTTCTCTCTCTCTCTCTCTCTCTCGCTCTCTCTCTTTCTCTTTCTCTCTCTCTCTCCTCCGCCTCCTCACCCTCTCAAACATATACCACCTCCCATTCTGTTCATCATTACCTCCAGGATTTCTTCTTTCCCCATCTTCCATCAAGGAACAAGGGACTTCCCCCCCCTTTCTCTCCTCACCTCCAGCAGTGAAGGGAAGATGTCTGAGGCTGGACCCAGGAGGTTTTTAAGATGGCCTGGCTGGACTTTGCCCATGGCCACTTACCTGTGTCTGCTGCTGTGTCTGCTCTGTGTGGCCGAGGGGCGCCGAGCACCCAAAATCCCCCGCTGCCCACCCACCTGCTCCTGCACAAAGGACAGCGCCTTCTGTGTGGACACTAAAGCCATCCCCAAGAGCTTCCCACCTGGAATCATCTCTCTGTAAGTACACACACACACACACACACACACACACACACACACACACACATCAAACTGTCAGTCTGTCTTCATGCTCGTACCTGTTCTTTATTCACTAGACTGAAGTCTGTCAAGAGTTTGTCAGACTTTCTTGCATGCCAACCTGACAAATCAGTGCATTGGTGTATTTATTTATTTATTTCATTAACATCACGGTTAAAGTTTCACACCTTTTACTTTCCCCCAAATGTAATCAACCATCATCATGTTTGGTATTTGTATTGATCTGGTTGTGTTGCCTTGGGGCTACAAGCTACAAGCTATGCTGTATAAGCAGCCTGGCTTATTTGCATATATATACATAAAAACAGCCTTACAGTGAAAATCTTTGGCTGGGAAATGACCTTGTTGGTACAAAAATACAGGAATTTGAACTAGACAAAGACTTCCAACCAATCAGCATTCAAAATGCAATATGTTGAAGAAAATTCAGATACAATATAATTCATATATAACGTATATAATAATATATACAATATACAATATAATTAACCAGTCAGCAAAAAACAGTAACATTCCAATATCAATAATCAGGTGGCTGACTCACTGTATTATGTAATGTTTAAAAAAATAACCCTGTTCAGCTGAAGTGAGGTACAGAAGGACAGGAAAGGCTGGTGGAGTGTTTTACAGACGTGTATTCACAGGGGTCACGATCTTCGCCACGGTTCGATTTGGTTTAATACGCTTAACTTGAGGAAAGAACGACGGTGTTGTCAGCGTTTCAGTTGTCAGATGGATGGCAGAACAGACGGGGAATCTCTCGCTCCCTCCATCTCTGTCTCACTCTCTTGTGTGGTTGGACGGGCTGGGTGGATGAGGTCAGCTTTGCCTGGCTACTAAAAAGATGAGACACAGACTCCGAGCATGCCTTTCTCTCCCACA
This sequence comes from Hepsetus odoe, assembly GCA_017165825.1. Lineage (NCBI taxonomy): Eukaryota > Metazoa > Chordata > Actinopteri > Characiformes > Hepsetidae > Hepsetus > Hepsetus odoe. Next base: position 4,200,737 of record CM029373.1, on the reverse strand, counting down.
CACACTCGTTCTGTGGCTCTTTCTGCCCTTTAATTATAAACAGAAAGCTGATATCAGTCTCATTTGTAGTTTCTATCTGCTTGTCTTTGTATTAATACTTTGTATTTTGCCTTGATTGCAGTGTTCAAATGCGGGTCTTCATTCTGACATCTGGAGATTACCGTAACAGTAAACACACAAAACAATATCAAACCATGGAATAGCAAAACAAACGTACAAATATGGAAAATCTGATTCAAGAGACTGATGCTTAGATGCTCGTTAAGTTACATTAGCTAGTTAGATGGACATGCCAACAGCCCAGAGAAAGTGATGGGAGACAAGGTACCATGTCTTGGGAAGGTCATGGGTTTGAGTCCCAGACCAGTAGGTTGCCCTGAGGTACTCACATGCAAGGTACCGACCCCCACACTGTTCCCTGGGCAGTGGATGTATGGTTGACCTTTGGTACAATGTGTTTATGTGTTAAACGCAGGAAAGCATTTCATTGTCGATGGCAAAATAGTCACTTTCACTTCATTTTTTGTCTTTCGTTGTCTGTGGCCAACAGGGTCACCTAGACATGTTCATGGGACAGTTAGAAGATGAGTATCTTGACTCAACACTGTTTCCTTTGCTTCAATATTTGCTGCAGGTTTATCGCTTCTCAGAGAAACCCTTTTTGCCAAACATTCCTGTTGTGATTTAAAAACTTTTGTTATTAAATAGAGTCTGATTTTTAAAATGACCATAGATTCTTCTTTTTCTTTTGGCTGCTCCCGTTTAGGGGTCACCACAGTGGATCAACCAGTCTCCATTTCTTCCTGTCCTCTGCATCTTCCTCCTTCAAACTGACCACCTGCATTTCCTCTCTCACCACGTCCATAAACCTCCTCTTTGGTCTTCCCCTTCTCCTCTTTCCTGGCAGCTCCATCTTCAACATCCTCCTCCCGATATAATCCAGTGCTCCTGAATAATAATCTAATTACACATTTTTCAAATGTAATCAATGATCATAGTTACTTTTTTATCTGATGGCATCATCCCAATTACATGTAATCTGTTTCTACCTACCCCGCAACCTCAGCCCATCAAAACATGGCCATCAAACACTCATGACCCTGGATTCTCTTCACTAAATTCCAAACGCAGGGTTGAGTAAAACTGATAAACTGGAAGAAATGCCCCCTGCCCATCACATGGGTACGAGACTGAGGAAATAAAATCAGCTTCATCACAAGCCCAAGACCAGAAGTGGGAAAAGTAAAGAGCGCTGTGAAGGTGGTGAAGGTGGCCTGGTTTTTGTACACAGAAGACTTGAAATCGGAAAGAAAGAGATTGTGTCCTACTTTCAAGAGGTTTATTCCTTCATCAGAATGAGAGAGCAGTGTAAGATCTGTCCAGGCCTGGAGAGTAATTACTTAAGAGGAAGGGCCTTATAGAAGAGCTCAATATATAGATCCTGAGGGCACTTAGCTGCAGGGTCGGGATTTCTGAATACAAGGTGCGCAGGTTCAACCTGACTGCAGATTTCAGACCTGTGGTATGTCAGCTTTCAATTACAGATGAAAGAATTTTATACGTATGAGGAAAGGATCTGTGATGGACTAGTGAAAAACAAACCAGTTCGAATGTTCTAGTTACTTTGACCTAAAAGCTTATGCCTAAATGTTTGGAACTGCATCCATCCATTCACCCATTCATCTCTTCATGACCAGGATCCCAGAAGGGAAGCTTGCAGGCGGAGGATCATCCTGGACAGGCTGCCAGTCTAGTGCAGTGCAACAAAGCAGTCGTTTCAATTAAATGAAACAGAGATCTTGATTTTTCAACCCTTAAACCCGACCGTGCTCCTAGTGCTGCTGGGAATCAGCTTCACTAGACTGTACCTGTATCTATAAGTGAAAGTGAAAGTGACTGTGTGTCCTTGTGAAACACAGCACATCACACAGTGAAAGACTGTGGAAATGCAACCTCTGCTTTTAACCCATAAACACAAAGCTGGGGGCAGCTATATCCAGTACCCGGGGAGCAGTGATGGGGACGGTATCTGGCTCAAAGGGAACCTTTGACAACTTACTGGTCCAGGATTCAAACCCACGACCCTCAGATCCTGGGGCTTAGTCCCAAAACACTAGGCCACTGCTGGCCCAGCATCCAGAATCCATTAAGACATGGGCTGAAAGACTGTACAAAATAAATGTGGGGAATTTTGGTAGAAGGATTGTAACACTGCATCAGAACTGTCATCTCAGAATACAGGTATGTGACTACGTAAGTGTATATTGGATACATCATCATACAATTCATCATAGAAACTAAGCAGTTCGTTATTTAGCATACTTGATGCAATTGCGCTGTCATGTCTTAGGTCGCACCCCTGCCTTCAGCTCCTGTCTCTTTAGTAGATTATTCAACATCCTGGATATTATCCTACAACAGACTGGTGACTTGTGTCTCTGCCCTAACCTGATCAGGATAAATAGCTCAGATAATGGAAGGATGAATGTGTGGATATCATTTTTTCTTCCTTCATTCAAATACAGTTGAAAATATGTAAGAACATTGAATGGTGACCCCAGTATCATGAATCTATTGTCTCCTAGACTGAAAGCATTGACACACCTGAAAAGTAAGAATTAACCACTTAGTGGTCCAAGTTTGGGCCCACATTTAGTTTTTATCATTTCATACATTGGGTCGTTTAATATATACTGAATAATAAATCTGCATTTCAGGAGCTCAAGCACTTTCAGTAAGCACATGTAGCCAAACATTTGATTGGCACCACTGTTGATTGCCCGGTTTCATTGTTGTTGATCATTCTTTCGCCTTGCAGGACGATGGTGAACGCTGCCTTCACTGAAATCCCTGAGGGAGCCTTCTCTCACCTCCACCTGCTGCAGTTTCTGTGAGTAGACAACCCCACAACCTTAAAGAGCCCATATCATGAAAAACGAGCTTTCCTTGTTTTTTTTTTGTTTTGTTTTTACAAGTCGCTTGTAAATATTGAGAAGGCTTCCTACTTTTCACTCCCCAAACCGTACATGTCATAGATGGAAAACTGCAGACACAAGCAGTTTGGTTTAATATTGGGTGTAATGTCACAACTCTGATCACTCTGACACTGGATAACCCATTAAATCTACAACAGTTTAGAAAAGGCCCTGGAGACAGTCAGTAACAGAGACACCGAAGTGGAAAATGACTGACTGTGCTGTTCCAGGCAGTCAAGAAACAAATGCATCATCACAGCCTTCCAAAAAGGAGCGACTGCAGTTCATTGATGCAAGCATGTCGGACTCTATTAGTAAAAAAGGTGGCTGTGTGCAATTTACCTGGACTGCAGTACATAATAGATGACAGCCAATCAGAACAGAGATCATTTACATCTTAAAGAGGTCGGGGATGATTGTGCAGAAGGAATTCTCTTCCAGAAACAAAACAGCTGCAGCTTCTCTAAGAGTATGTGTGTGTGTGTGTGTGTGTGTGTGTGTGTGTGTGTGTGTGTGTGTGTGTGTGGAGTGGAACGCAGTGTGCAGTACGGTGTGTATCAGTGACAGGATCAGCGTCACTGCTGCAGTCCACACAGCCAGCAGCCTCTGCTTACACACTTCTCACACTTGCCCACAATGGCCGCTCTGTCATAGCTGTGTGTGTGTGTCTGGAAGTGTGTATGAGAGGGAATTCATTTCAGCTGATTAAAGAGCCTGGACTGAGAATAAGAGCCAAAAACTTTGTCCTTGAGGAAGCCTGGAGAACCGTTCCTCAACAATTCGTTAGGAAATGCAGGAAAGTCTGGCTCTTTGGAAGCAAAATATGAAGAATTGAAGGGGGCAGCCAGCCTCGTCAAAAAAAACCTTGTAAACGACGGTTTTAAAGGGAAAGAAAAATGGCCTTAAGGGAACTTTAAAGGACCCATATCCTACCATTATGCAGAGTTTCAGTTCACCTTCAAACAACAACTTTGCAACCTTTATTTATTCTTATAATTAATCAGGTTGGTTATTTAATCAAGCCTGGCTCACCAGAATCATTTAGTCTTTATATGCAAGAGGCTCCAGGCTTTAAAGCTGTAAATGTGTTTGTGACATCACAAAAACTGTGAAATCAAAACAGGCTGGTTTTGCTGAGTAGTCATACATATAAGTAATGCATGTTCATCTCTCTCTCTCTCTCTCTCTCTCTCTCTCAGTCTCCTAAACTCTAACACATTCTCCCTGATTGCTGATGATGCATTCGCTGGCCTCTCACACCTGCAGTATCTGTGAGTATGTACTTTACTGCCATCAAAATAAAAAGCACTTGTCAAAAGCAGGACAAATTATAACTGTTGCTCCAGATCTTGAGGGGTTTTGCAGCCCTGAAGCACCATTTGACAAAAACAACAATGGATTTTACTCAAATAATGGAACGACTAAACCTACAGTTCTCTTGAAAGTTTTCATTGATGCTCCTTCCTTTTTTCTTATATAACTATATAAAATTGCCAGGATGTGTGAGTTGGGCAGCTGTGGAGAGTGCTATTGATCCATGTACCTTTCTGCTCCTCGACAGCGAGCGGCAGCACTTGCTTTCATTCATTCTTTCGCTCAGAATGCTGATGAAGAACATCAGTCTGCTGATGGGCAACGGCACAGCTGTTTTCCCTCCTGATATTTTTCGGGCCACGAGTGTAAAAAGAAGCCAAAGAATTTGGGGACGGGAGGCTGCTGAGGGTTGAGCCTATTCCTTTAATGGGACACAAGCACAGATTGACCTGCAGTGACTTTAGTGCTTCTTGCATCTGTACTCGGTGACCTAGAACCGTGGCTACTAGAAGCCACAATGAAACAAAATGGTGCTTTTATACACAAAACTCCACGCAATCATTGATAGCTTTTAATGCGGAGGTTTCCAAACAAAACCTGCTTTATAAAAGAGTAACGTTTCTACAAAAAAGTGCTCTCCATTGTCAAAAACCAGTGTTTGAAAATATGTACAAATAAAATCCATAATCCAACTTTACAGTACTAATGTTGTGCTGCAGTCTGTAGTTACAAGGCCAAGTAAACAGCCCATTTCTTTATATTCTGATAGGAAATGGTGCAAAAATTCTGTCTTACCTTTAGTATACTGATTAGATTGAGTAAAATAAAGGGTAACAAATGTTTCAAAGCAACAGGATGCAAAGAGCTGAACGATACAAGGTTCTAGATAAAGGTGTGCCAACCACTCAGCGTTCGGCATCACCAGTGAACGAATCAGCTGATCGTCTGCACCTGTTTCTTCGCTTCGGCTTCATGCATTAAGGTGGACAGCCTTGTCCTGGTTGAATTATTTATGTGTAGGTCAATGTGTGGCTTCACAGACAGTGCTGGGACTGTATGTGTGAAAATGAGAGACAACAACTTTGACCTACAGGAAGCCATACATTTAAAAAATGACAAGAAAATCTGACTGGAAGCAAAATGTACAAATGAAGTTTAGCTCAAGACTTTTGCAAAGTAGTGTATTCCAATGTATTGATGACCCCGGGCTGCGAATCCATGATGCACACCCCTTAATACTGCTAACAGTTCAAAATAGAATGATTTCCCAGTTGTTTTGTGTGTGTGTGTGTGTGTGTGTGTGTGTGTGTGTGTGTGTGTGTGTGCGCAGTCTACCCTTTTGGCTCTTCTATTTATCATTAAACGCCACCTTAAATTCTGGTAATGTTCTGGTCCTTATGCCAGTGCAAAGCTGGTAAATGACTGCAGAAAGAGAGAGAGAGAGAGAGAGAGAGAGAGAGAGAGAGAGATGAAAAGAAACTGTATGGAGCGAAATGTCATTACGCTAAAAGGTTTTCCAAGATGAACATAACACATAGAGCACACATGCGATGCCTCAATCTATTACGCAATCTTAATTTAATTCCACAGGACAGTGACTCATGAATCCATCAGAGAGAGAGAGGAAGGAAGAGAGAGATAGGAGGCGGGAATGGACAGAATAAACTTCCATGTTATTAAATGGACAGAGAAATAAAAAAAAGTAAAATAAAAAAAGTAAAAACCCAGAGGAGAGCTTTGCTTCTTTAAATCGTAACCCACTAAGGGTTAAAAGATGAAACCCATTCTGCTAACGCTTTTATTTAACTCAAGCCTTTTCCCTCTGCCTTGCAGGTTTATTGAGAATAATGACATCCAGGCACTGTCCAAGCACACTTTCAGAGGGCTGAAGTCACTAACACATCTGTATGTATCCACTGCTTATTTGTCTGTTTTAGAATATATATATATATTTATTTATTTATTAATCACGGAAAATATGTAATCAAGTAATGGTAAGTCAGCATCTCTATCATCTCCTCTGGCAGTTCTCTGTCCAACAACAACCTGCAAGTTTTACCCAGAGAGCTCTTCAAACACCTGGACATCCTCACTGACCTGTGAGTCCACTTTAAGCACATTCCTGACAAAATCTGACATACATTGCAGTCCACAAGCGAATGCACCAATCAGACCTTTGAAATTTGAAATCAGACCTTTATACACTATCAACTTTTAGATTTTAAAGCAGACACCAAAACATCTTCTCAGGTTCATTAGTTTTTACTATATTATAGGTGAAGGTTATACTATATTCTGCATGTAAAGAATTGTAGGAATAAAGACGCTATTAATTGATACTTAGCAAAAAAAAAACATAGCATGGATATATTTACAATAAGTAACTGCCTTGTGTGAAATATACAGTCAGTAATCCGTCAGTGTAAGACAGCACAGTTGGGTTCACTCCCTCTGGTTTGGTGGGATCAGCCCGCATGGGTGTTTATTAGCTGATGGAACAGAATTGGTGGTTAGTTTACTCCTCCAAGCATGTTGAGCTGTCCAGTGAGATGTTTGTAGGATGCAAAGGTACTTCACGTAACTTGGAGAAAGCATCTGCAGGCCTTCTTTCTCCCAGTGTTGGTGGAACTGCGTAAGAGCAGTCCCAGCTAGAGGATGGGACTGGAGATGACTAAACTGGGCATTAAACTGGGGGAGAAGATCATTGACAGCACTGTTGTTTGGTTCTGACAAACCAAAACTTGCTGAAACCTGTAAAATCCATAGCACTAGCAGATTGAATCATTTCATTTATGTTGAGAACGTTGTTTATATATTGCTGGAATCACAGCAAATCTGTAAATGGAGCAAGTTGTTCTGCTGTTTCCTCAGAGACCTGCGAGGGAACTCATTTCGCTGTGACTGTAAGATTAAGTGGCTGGTGGACTGGATGGAGAAGACCAACACCTCTGTCCCAGCGATATACTGCGCCAGTCCATTCGAGTTTCAGGGCCGACGCATCCATGACCTGACGCCACGGGACTTTAACTGCATTAGTGCAGGTGCTGTAGGAACACTCTGCTGTTCTGAGACTTCCTCTGGCAAAGAGCTGTGGCTTAAGAGGAGATACTGTTACCGAAGCAACCTTTAGGCTAACATGAAAACATGAAGAAAGCAAGGTCGAGCATTTCTTTTTAGGAAACCTGTGAAAATTCACCTATTTTTCACATAGGTGTTCACAGAGGTTTGAGAAGAATTACAGACATTACATACAAATTAATTATAATAATTATAGTAATTATATAAATGAAAAAATCTGGATAATTCCCTTAAAATGCATTAGAACTATGTAATGAGAAGGAAGGAAAAATCATAAAAAATAATAAAATAGGTACCTGAAAACTTTACTTACATGTGACTGAATTATTTCTATAGGACAGGTGATACCATTTTGCAAACAGCTATGATCAGAAGTTAAAGTTTTACCCTTGACTCACAAAAACCTTCTTAGCAAAACGGATAAAACTGTTATTTTTATGGTTTTTGTGTTGTGCCTCGGTAATGATGCCATTTGCTGAAACGTTCACCACAGCAGACATCTCATCAAGTTGCTCAGTGAGTGTCTGCTGTGACACTGACCCCTATTTGAACAGATTTTGCCGTGTACGAGACCTACCCCTTCCAGTCCCTGTCTGTGGAGTCCTATGAGTTCGGCGATGACCTGTATGTGGTGTTCGCGCAGCCAAATACAGGAATCTGCACTGTTTTCATCTGGGACCATGTGAACATGCTTTTCAAGAGCCATTACAACATCACATGTAAGTTAGAAACCCGATAGACTCAAACGTGGCTCTGATTTTCTAATGTTTTTTGCTGCATTTCTGTCATATTTCGCATGAATTCATATTTCAAGATTATCCTTGTTTTTTTAGCAATTATGGGGACAACTAGTGGTTAGGGACTAGGCCCCAGGATCAGTAGGTCATAGGTTCGAATCTCAGACCAGTAGGTTGCAAGTAGGTACCCTTGAGCGGGGTACCATCGCCATCACTGCTCCCTGGGCACTTTAAATAGCTGCCTCCTGCTGCACGATGTGTGTGGGTGAAAGCAGAGGCTGCATTTCACTGTGTGCTGCGCTGTGTTTCACAATGGCAAAGTCTCTCTCTGTCTTTATATATGTGTGTGCAGGAAATGGTGCTTAGGTCTCTCCTTTAAAATAAAGCTTTCAGTCAGTCACCTACTGCCAACAGCTAAAAACCTAAAAGCTCCCTGGGCTCCTGCTCTGTCTCCCGGCACAAGTGCATTTAAAAGCAGATGCTATTCTTACTCCACTCATGCTGCTTTTAAAGAAGTAATGGGCTTTGGTGTGAGGGAAGAGAGAGAGGTGAGAGAGGTTTTACAGTCTCACTGGGAGTGGTAAACTAACTAGGAAGAAGGAAAGAAAGAGAAAAAGGGAGCGAAAAAAGATAAACGGCATATTAGACAGAGCTGAAAGATGGCAAGATATGACAGATGTAGCACATATATGGAGAAAACGGTCCTTCAGTAATGTTTTCTGTGCACTCTTTGAAGGATATGTGTATTGCATGCGTGTGTGTGTGTGTGTGTGTGTGTGTGTGTGTGTGTGTGTGTGTGTTTTCCAGCTCGCTCGGCTGTTTATTGCAAGCCCGTGGTCATCAACAACACTCTTTACATGGTTGTTGCCCAACTCTTTGGAGGATCCCACATCTATAAGTGAGATAATAACACATACAGTAACACATGATTACAACAATTTGGCCATTTAAATAAAAATAAGAATGATTTAGCATCATGGACACAAAGCTGTGTTTTCTTTTCATTTTTACTTTTCAAACATGTATTCAAGTGAGCTTTTTGTTTTTGGGGTCATTCTGAGTGTTTTAATGTGAAATATTCTTTACAGTGGTGGTCTACAATATAGCAGTCTCTCTTTCAATCCCAAACACGCAGTAAAATGAAATATATGGTCATCTTCCCTAACTGTTCTAATGCTCTACTTCTCAGGTGGGAAGAAGGACCTTTGCGTTTCGTCAAAATCCAGGACATTGATACCACCCGTGTGCGTAAGCCAAACTTTATTGCTACGTTCAGGATCGAAGAGGACTGGTACTTTACTGTGGTGGACAGCTCCAAGGCCGGCTCCACCAGCATCTACCGCTGGAACAGCAACGGCTTCTACTCCCACCAGTCCCTCCACCCATGGCACAGAGACACCCACATTGAGTTTCTGGAGGTGGATGGGAAGCCTCGCCTCATTCTCTCCAGCGCCTCGCAGCCACCGGTGGTCTACCAGTGGAACCGCAGCCTGCGCCAGTTCGCCTACCACTCCCAACTCATGGACACAGGCGACATTCAGATGGTCAAGCACTTCTGGGTGCGCAAGGCCCTCTACCTGTGTCTCACACGCTTCATAGGGGACTCCAAAATCCTGCGGTGGGAGGGCCAACGTTTTGTGGAGATCCAGACCCTGCCATCCCGTGGGTCAATGGCTGTTTACCCTTTCAGCGTAGGGGTCAGGCAGTACCTGCTGCTGGGCAGTGACTACTGCTTCTCCCGTGTCTACCTGTGGGATGACCTCACCCAGAGGTTCCAACCTTTCCAAGAGCTGAACATGTTAGCACCCCGTGGCTTTAGCTTGGTCTCTATCGACAACAAGGACATCCTGCTCGCTGCCAGTTTCAAGGGGAAGACCATGGCCTATCAGCACCTACTGGTGGATCTCAGTGCCAAATAGACTGATGACCATATGATTTTCCAGTTCATGTGGAAAGCTCAGCTGGTTTGTCATGTTTTGTTGTACTTGTAATACCATGAAGGTTCCAGATCAAATTTAAATCCCTAAATCCTTAATGTAGTCAGTCAACCAAGATGTGACGACTGGAGCTTCAAACTAACAAGCAAGCTTATTGTCACCTCTGATCACCTTTTAGATGTGTGCACCATGCATGCCTAAACGATCGTCAAATAGACCTGCTCAGGCAGTTTCTGACACTGTATAACATCGTGTCTGTAAAAATGAGCAAAAGAACATCGCAAGACAGTGCCATCCTTGTTTTCATGCTTTGTATGATATATTAATATCAGCCTACGCCTACAGTTCATTGGCTTGTGTTTGCTTTTCTTCTTTTGATAGGTGATTTAAATATTTGTAGGGTTGGAAAAGAGGGAAAGTGTACTTTCCTGTGCTTTAGTTTTGTGTGTTTGCTCATCAGTGCTCTGCACTGTTCACATAAATATCAAAGCCTTATAGCAGTACAAGCTGCTGGATGAAAGTATAGTCATTTATACTCCACATTTCTTTTTAGGACTGTGCCAAATTTGAAATATCATTGTTTGAGAAGATTAAGAAAACTACGCTGTAGCTAATTTATTTCAGCTCTGACAAAAACCAGTTAACCGAGTTTAATAAGGTAAGCTTCAGCACCACTATTCTGCATCTGCGTTGGGAGAAAACAAGTCATACAGTGTCAGAAACCATAAAACAAGTCTACATTTGATTACTCAGCAACTCTGAATGGCTGGTAGGATGGTCTACCAAGCACAGGCTAAAAAACTTTATTTGGAATAAGTAGAAAAGTGTACAGGGCTGAATCTACTACCTTTTTAAACTTGATTTCCTCCTAACGTCTCATTAAATCTCATGGGCATTTCTCCCAGTCATGTGCCAAGTTTAAAAGTGAACCTCCATGTATATGAAATTGTAAGTGGATAAAGATAGGAGATGCAAAAGCATCTCGAGCATCGGCAGACTCTTCCTCTGCTGTATGCACCTGTTTACAACAGAGCAATCAGGATTTACACTACAGTCAAAGCCTCAGTGTGTTGCTTCACTGTTTTTCAGATTAAAACGTCGTCTAAATTGTATCTTTTCTGCAAAAATGATCACATCATCCACGGAATTGTGAATTGTATTTAACATCATGCAGTGATAATGGCTACAGGATTATATTCTATAATGGCTGATATGCATGCAGATTTCCCTGGATACTTCTTCTCTAGACTGTTATCGAAGCAAAGCTTTGTCCATTGATTCTTTCAGTGCCGATTGCTCAGCAATAGCTGGGATGTTTTGCAGGTTTCATCTCTTTGTAAAGTCCAGACTGAACGCCGTCACCTCAAGAGTTGTCGAGCTGTAAAAAAAAAAAACTCGCTGTTGCAAAGTTGCATCATTCTGTGCTCCAAGAATGCTTACTCATATCTTCTCTTTTGGTTATTTGACCCAGCATGTGACTCATGTGACTAACTGGACATTTTATACGCACTGATTATCCACCGTGAAGTGATGAAAGGAACTGAAACAGTGCTGAGAGTCTTTCGATCAGATTCAGTGTGTGATTTTGTTTCTCATGATTTGCACGCCATTAAGTTCTAACAGAAGAAAGGTTTTCACTGTTTGAGGTTTACAAAGAGAAAAAAAACATCAAAAAAGACATTTCTGTTCTGTGTCTGTCTCTTTTCATATCTAATCCACCGATCCTCCATCAGGGCTCAAGGCCACCCTCCTTTTGAGTTACAGGCCTACCGGTGTGTTGCTGTTTTCAGCAGGTCATCTGTGTTGATCTCACAATCAGATTCGAATCACTAAGTTATCGGTACACTGGCATGCAGAATGATTTTTCTTAGGAGGCTTACATGCACTGCTTTGGACAAAAGTTTGTGGACACCCCCATTTAGTAGGTTCATGAATTCAAGCAGGCAGTTATGTTGGTCCTCACAGCAAGAAGGTTCTGGGTTCGATTCCCAGCCGGGGCTGTCTGGGTCCTTTCTCTGCAGAGTTTGTTCTGACTGTGCTTGCTTGGGTTTGAGAACGGGAAAAGCTGGAGCAGCAGCAGGACACCGTAACCTATGTCCACCATGCCTTTGCACTGTGGAGCAAAAAACCTGCAAGAGATTTCATCCAACACTTTTGAGCCCAGCTGGAGTGGGGTTTGTGATCCAGAACTATCTAATGCTTTTGTTTGGTTGAATGCAATCAAATCCTCTTTGCCATGTTCCAACATCTAGTGTAGGCTTCGCGCACAGGAAATGCCAAATTGCCTCTTAGATTTGTGTGTCTGCCAAGTGATAGGCTGGAATAGACTGGGATAGACAGCACCCCAGTAACCTTGCTCAGGAACGGTTAGATGGATGGATTATATTTTACTTCTTTATACTTCTTTTGCTGATCCTGCTAAGAGGGGGCGCCAGGTTGGAAAGTAAAAGGGAATAGTGGCCAGTGAACCACAACACAATGCTTTCTTGCCATTTAGCCCACACACACAGTGCAGCATGGGGGCAGCCATACATCCGGCGCTCAGGGAGCAGTGATGGGGACGGTACCTTGCTCAAGGGCACCCATGACCTTCTGAATATGCGACCTAGTCTATAACCACTAGTCCACCACTGCCCACTTCCTCCTAATGTCCACCAAACGAGCAGTAATGGTTGTGGACATTGTGAATCCAGTACTGATTTGCCAAACGTTTTACACCAGACGCAGTTGCTGGCAGAACCCTCAGCACTGATCTGGGGTGATGTATTTTAAATGGTCTGTTTTAAGATGCTAAGCTTGCTAATACATATAAGTGAATGGATATAAGCAGCCCTCTGTGGAGGATGGGCAGTGCTCTTCTCCACCGCTAGAGGGCAGCAACCCAGCCGCCTTATGACAGAAAAGGAACACACTGCTGCTTGTTTTTCCGGGTTGCTGGTGTCTGGCAGAAGGTTCCGAGTGGCTGTACTTTTCCTTTCACTTTTCTCACCAAGTCTTCAGTAGGATTTCTGTCATCTCCACACCATGAAGAGCCTGTTTAAGACATGCTGAGTGGAGTCGCGTAGCTGGCAGGCAACCAGCGTCCTAGCCGGGCTTCAGACAGAGGTGTGTGTGTGTGTGTGTGTGTGTGTGTGTGTGTGTGTGTGTGTGTGTGTGTGTGTGTGTGTGTGTGTGTGTGTGTGTGTGTGTGTGTGTGATGAACGTCCCTATAGTACTGTCACATCATCTCACACTCCGCTCACACTCCACAAGCACAGCGTAGATTGTGTGGCGAATGAAAATCCAGGCCCAGAGAGTAAGAAGTCCACTCCAGGATTTTGTTCCAACATCATTGACAGCGCGCACCGGCGGCTGGGGCGCAGCGGAAACCAGGCGGGAGGAGGCAAATCCTGGAGTGGATTGTTTACATTCTGGATTTGAACGCGTCGCCTCCGGCGAGGGGAAAGCGGTCAGGCCTCCCGTGTGATGCGATATTATACACTCTCACGAAACACAGGCCAGTCCGTCAGGTGTGTTTGAACAGCTCCGAGCGGCCTGTAGCGACTCCTGTTGAGGTTGGTCTTTGTAGCTGAAGATTTTTCCTCAATTCTCCGTTCCACCTTAAATCGCGCGGCAGTAACGGCGCTGAGTGGAAGAGCTGCACCTTTTAAGGTGGAACGGAAGGTGAGAGTGAGAGGAGGATCGTTTGGCTCGTCAGGCCTCATTTCACAGTGGTGCACGGGTGTGTTGATGCTGGTAGCTGAGCTGAGATCTTTGGTGATGTTTGTGCTTTCCTCTCAGGAGGAGCGACTCCATCCTTTAGGAAAGCGTGGGACTTTGGCCAAGGGGTGCCTTCTTTTTACCTCATTTTTTTCCAGCTCACACACAGTGATCCACAACCAAGTTACAGCCCTGCATTTTACCCTTACGCACAAACTCGTGCAGCAGGGGGCGGCTATTGAAAGCGCCCGGGGAGCAGTGATGGGGACGGTACCTTGCTCAAGGGTACTTCAGGGCAAGCTACTGGTCTGGGATTCGAACCCAGCTTTTGCTCGTTTCCCCGCCTTTCGCCCTGCGAGAGCTGGGATAGGCTCCAGCACCCCATGACCCAAATTAGGACAAGCAGCTATGAAAATGAGTGAGCGAGTGAGAGTGATTGAATAGGTGTCTGCTTTCTATTGAACACTTTATAAGAACATCAGCTTCTAGCATCACGTTCCGTCATTCCTCAGTGCTTCAGCGATAAACCTTCAGTTCAGATGGTCTGCACCAAGGTTAAGGCCTTTTTTAATCCTTTCTTTATTTTGCAGCACAATGCCAGTGTCACTGGACCAGAAAGCGAGCACGCCCTCCTCGTCCGAGTTCCCTCCAGACTGGGCAGATGACGAACGGATGGCCTTCTTGTTCTCCGCCTTCAAGGAGAACCGAGAGGTGGACCAGACGGACTGGGATGGGAAAATGAACTTCTGGACCCCGCTGATCGCGCAGAGCTGCCGAAGGCGAGGGTCCGTGTGTGTCAGCCTGCAGGAGCTGAATGAAAGTTTTCGAAGAAAGGGGGCTGTTCCTCTGGGCCTGTGCACCGTCGTTCAGAGCATGATCAGGTATCGTGCCCTAAAGGGTTTCCATTCAAACATTTCTAGTTTCTAGCTTCGTAAATGGCGAAGGTTCTGTGCCAGTTGCGAAAGCAGTCATTGGTCAAGATCACACGGTATGGCACGCAAATGACATTACCTTTCCAAACCGAGAGGCGTATCACCCTTAATTTCTTCTGCCATCACTTTACTCTCATGCAGTTATCAAGGAACTGAACAGACTTTCACTGACAGGCTGTCTAGTTTCACACTTGATGGCAATGCAGCGAAGAAATGCATCCATGAACCTGTCAGATGCGATGACTTTTGACACAAGATCAGCGTTCAAGTCTTGATTGCAGAGCAAATAAAAAAAAAAAGACCATTTTTGCAATGTTCTGTAAAGTGCATGTTCCTTGGTAGGGGCAGTGGTGGCCTAGTGCTTAGGGACTGGGCCCCAGGATCATGGGTTTGAATCCCAGACCAGTAGGTTGCCCTGAGATACCCATGAGCAAGGTACTGTCCTCGTCACTGCTGCCTAGGTGCTTTAAATAGACCAAGCAATGTCATAATAACAAGGTAATGAAGGTTTTACTTTTAAATTTCCGTGTTTCTGCACTTCAGCGACTTCTTCAAATGAACCACCACCAACAATCTCAGTGTACACAATTTAAGCCCAGTTGAGCCAAGACATGGCTGGTGTGCTTCTTTAATCTAGAACTGGGGCTACAAGGCTAACATTGTGAACAAACACTAGAAGCAACCAAGTCAACCAAATTGTTTACTGTGAACTATGAAAATAAACCAAAACTTCACAGCAACAGACAACACCAGGGCTGCTGTTCACCACACACAGTCGTAAGGAGGACTGACCTTGGATCAGCTCCAGTGCTAAACTAAAGAAGCAAAATGTGGACTCCATGTCTTGGCTGATGTACATATTGGGTGAGTAGAATAGAGATTATATAAACTGCCTTTTTCGCCAAAGTGTCCCTTTAAGGTTTGCTCTGTAATGTGTGGTGTGTTGATTTTTTCATTTTTGTTTTGTAGGGGGGGTAAAATGCAGAAGGAGTCCGATTTTGCTGCTAATGTCGACTCAGGCTGGCTGTCGTGGGGTGTGGGGCTGCTGTTGGTCAGGCCACTGAAATGGACGCTGTCGGCTCTGCTGGGCAGTGGGAGAGTACCACTGGAAGAGTCGTTTGTGGTGATCGAATTGGTTAAAGTAAGTTGCAATAACTGCTATATGGTTATAGTAA
Organism: Hepsetus odoe; assembly: GCA_017165825.1. Taxonomy (NCBI): domain Eukaryota; kingdom Metazoa; phylum Chordata; class Actinopteri; order Characiformes; family Hepsetidae; genus Hepsetus; species Hepsetus odoe. Next base: position 4,184,890 of record CM029373.1, on the reverse strand, counting down.
ACCTGTACATTTCTCTCCTGTCTCACCCCACGTGTGTGTGTGTGTGTGTGTGTGTGTGTGTGTGCGCGCGCTAGGAGAAGGCTACAGCTTTGCTGGCTGCCTACAGGAGCTCCCCTTTGGCGGGACGGTCCCTGCTGTCTTTTCAGGAGCTGCGCACTCTCTCCTCTCACATCTGCCCGGACGAGACCACCCTGTGTCTGGCTCTGCTGCAGCTGCAGAGGGAGAAACATGTCACCGTCTCACTACATGAGGGGGAGAAGGTACGTGAGTGCGGGACAATGAAGTTGATTGGTCAAGACAGGGTTGTTGTCTGAGTTTGGCTCCTTTTTACCTTTACACAGGAGCTGCAGTATATAGTTAATTGACAGATCCTTCATTACAGCAGTTTATACAATTCTACATGATGAAAGTTCAGTGCTCATTTGCTGCTTTAGCCTGAAAAACAAAACCCCAAATGTATCAGATTGACTCTATAAAGGGAAAAAAAAAGTGTCATCTCGGAATACGTTATGTTTTTGCAAATCAAGACATTTATCCTGTCTCTCTTATGTTAGCTTGTCATCATGTAGTAGAGCTAGTTTCACATCAGTGTATCCTGCTCTTGTTATCCTGCATTTCTTTATTAAAACTCTCTTTAAAGGCGGAGTGTTAAATGGTAGCTCCTCTTCATGTGTCATTATTAGTTGGTGAAGTTCAGTCAGGTGGGTCAGGGCCGCGTCTCCCCAGTCAGTGAGATGGAATTGGGGATCTATCAGCTCCAACGCAGCGAGAAGCTCCTGGAGGAGAGAGTGGAGGCCTTGGGTCAGGAAGCAGAGAGGTCAGTCTATTTGTGTTCGTAGAAAGGGGCTTGTCTTGAAGGAGGATTCTTTTTCAAGCAGTGTGATTTTGTTTTTTTGTGACTTGTGCATATTCTTCTCCCTTCCTTCCGTATTTATTAATGGATACGCATTTACTGTGTTTTCAGATGCAGAGAACAGGCGAAGGTGCTGTTGAAAGAGGGGAAAAAGCCACAGGTATGAACACTGCTTTATTTGCCATTTATGTATTTATTTATTTATTTTTGAGGCGATGAAAGATTTCACAAACAGCATCTCGCCTCTCTAGGCCCTGAGATGTCTGAAAGGAAGAAAGCATGTGGAGAGGAAAGCAGATCGCTTGTATGCTCAGCTGGAAACTGTTAAGGGAATCCTGGACCGGATAGCAAGTTCACAGACTGACCGCCTGGTAGGGCACACGGGCCAACTAGCTTGTTTTTAAAAAAAAAAAAACAATGATGTTCTATTAACAGCGTGTATGTGCGCCGTAGGTGATGCAAGCATACCAGGCAGGCGTAGCAGCTCTGAGGATTTCTTTGAAGGGTGTAACAGTTGAGAGGGCCGAGAACCTGGTTGATCAGATTCAGGAGGTAAGAAAATGTTTTGGGTTTTTTTTTTTTAGCGTCTGATAAAGGGGAGGGGCTTAGTTATTGGAATGTGTCCAGACTGCTTAGTGTTTGTGTTCTTAATTGAGAGGTTAAATAAGGTGTGTGTGTGTGGAGAATAGTTTTTGAATAGTTTTTAAACTTGTTTTTAACACGAGAGTGAGAACACAAGCAGCTGATTGTAATACTGAGCCCCGTTTTTTCTCCTACTCTCATTCAGCTCTGTGATACTCAGGAGGAGGTCAATCAGACTCTTGCAGGAGGAGCCTTGGACTCAAGTAAGCAAGTTGAATGTTCACAGAAATGGGAAAAACTATAGACACGTACATCCTTTTGAGAAAATTTACTTTTTCCTTTTTTCCAGCTGCAACAGAGTCAGAAGAGCTGGAGGAGGAGCTTAAGTCTTTATTGGAAGAGAACACTCCGAACACGAGTCTAACACTACCAGAGATCCCATCCCACCCCATCTCACCTAAAGAAACGGGCGTGCTGGATGATGCTTTCTTTCGCTCCCTGCCCACTGTGCCTGACAATAACATAACCGATGAGGAGCTGGAGAGAGAACTCGGTCGACTCAGGCTGTGAGCATCTTTCTTCTTGTGGGTTTTTTTTTTTTTGCGTTGCATCCATTGGGCAGCGGCGGCCTAGTGGTTAGAGAAGTTGCCCCCCAGATTGGAAAGTCGTTTCAAATCCCTTACCAGTAGGCTCCCCTGAGATACCCTTGAGCAAGGTACCATCCCCATCATTGCTCCCCGGGTGCTTTCAATAGCTGTCCCCTGCTGCACGTGTGTGTGTGTGGGTTAAGTGCAGAGGTAGCATTTTGTTGTGTCTCATTGTGTGCTGTGCTGTTTCACAATGCCAAGTTGTCACTTTCACTTCATTAGTAATGGTCCAAATTTCATCCAAATATTTCTGCTCCAAACTCGAATAACATTTTAAAAATAGTTTAGAACAAAGTTAAAATCCTGCTAATTAGATAGGCCTGAGCATGTAACACAAAATAGTAAAGTATTTTAGGATTTTCTATTGAAAACATGCTGAAGATGATGCGTTTTTATCATTTCTAGTCAAATCGTAAGATGCTGCAGTGAGTGAGAAAAAATGTTGGGTTGTGTGGATCCAAAAACTGAAGCTTAAGTTGCGGAATACACAGAAGTACATTTCTTGGCCTGTCGACATCGCCCTCTATGAGGTCTGAGTTATTATCTGTATAAAAAGTAAAAACTGAAGCCGTGTTAATAAAAGGATGTTGTGCCTTCTTTGCAGCCACTGACTGATAACCTTTTTCTACTCTGCCTGGGTCTGGCTTCACTTTGACAGGTCATAACATTCAGAGAAAACTTCTGAAAAAGGAAAAATATTTCTCCCCTTTTGATTGGGCAAGCTAGTGATAGCCAGCCTCCTGTGATTAAGTGCCTAAAAGAAAAGAAGAAATAATAAACGGTAAAAGAGATTTCAAAAGAGCATTTCCATCCCAGGGCAGTTGATGGTTGAGTTTTCACTTCAGAAGTGTGCTCAGCAAAACACAGTCCTGATTCTTAAATGCTGGTCTTGTGCAAAGCTATAAAAATAGAAAATAACTGAAAAAAGTGAGGCACAACAAAATTCAACCTCTGCTTTTCTCCCGTACACACCATGCTGCAGCTATTCAAAGCACCCAGGAGGTAGTGATGGGGACAGTACCTCGCTCAAGGGAACCTCAGGGTCTGACCTTCTGATCCAGGGACCGACTCCCTAACCACTGGGCCACCGCTGCCCCAGTTCAGACTACACTATAAAGTGTAAGAAATTATAGACTATTGTAGAAAATTCTCATCCAGAATCCCTCCTTTCTAAAAATTGAGTGATGGTTGTGTGTTGTTTCTTTTAAGGAATGCAACATAAAGGACTGATACCAGTGTTGAAGATGTGAAGCAGCACAGAGAACAGATGGCACAAGTAAGCACTGGACAGGCCGTCTACAAAGACTGCAGTCTGCAGAGAATCAATCCTATAGTCTACAGTGTGTTTTCTTCTTTTTTTTCTTTTTCTCTTTTCTTTTTTTTTTCTTTTTTTTTGTTATGGCATGTTTGTGCTTTTCTTTTTAAAGAAAGTTTTAAGAGTGGCCTTTAAGTAAAACGTATATTCTAATAAAAATGATCAATTGTGATGCTCAACAGGGTATATTAGCAATGGAATCAGACTATTTTACTGGCGTAAAAAAAAAAAAAATCAACTTGCCTGCAGAGCCAGTGTAACTCAGGAAAAGGCCGTGTGCTCTGCATAGTCAGGGTTAGATCGTTACAGATTGCAGTTATTTACAGGCGGAGGTTTTCAGAATAAAGAAAAGAGTGTCTGCGTTCAGTCCATGATGCGTTTTGACGAAGTCATGTTCAGATGAGTTTCTGTTTGATAGTTGTAAAATAAATTTCCCTCAAAATAAAAACATGCAGTCTGTAAATGAAACGCTGCCTGTTTTATTAACTTATTTTAATGTGAAAAGCGGTTATTTATCTTTGAGGCGTGAACTCAGTAGTTGACATGTTCATGAGTTACAGACTGTGGAGGCAGCAGTGGACTGAAGCAAAAAAAATAAGTACGAAAATTAAACAAATGCTGAAATTTTAACTACAAACCATGTTTTCTATAAAATGCAGAACTGAAAAGCACTGAACAGTTTCATTTATGTTTCAACAGCAGTTTCCTGATGTGCTTTTCCAGAATGTATTCTTAGCTAGTTATTTTTAGGAGTCTCAGTGGACGATGATGTTTGCTGATATTGTGATCTGTAGCGAGAGTAGGGAGCAGTTTGAGGAGAACCTGGAGAGATGGTGATCTACTCTAGAGAGGAGAGGAATGAAAGTGAGAGGGAAAAGGAGAATGCATGAGTGTGAGCTTAAGGGAGTAAAAGTGGGGTGGTTAGGATGCAAGGAGTAGAGGTGACAAAGATTTAAATACAGGCAGGTTGAAATGGGTGGAGAAGAGTGACAGGAGTGATCTGTGACTGTTGGATACCAGCAAGAGTGAAAAGGAAGTTTTGCAGCACGATAGTGAGACTAGCTATGCTGCCGGAGCTGGAGGTATCAGAGTTAAATATGCTGAGATTTTCGTTGGGTGTGACGAGGATGGACAGGATTAGAAATGAGTACATATTAAAAGGGACAGCTCAGGTTAGATGTCTTGGAGACAAAGTTAGAGTAGCAAGGTTGCTTTGGTTTGGGCATGTCCAGAGGAGAAACAAGGATTATATTGGGAAGAGGATGTGAAGAAGAAGCTGCCTGGAAAGAGGAAGACCAAAGAGGAGGTTTATGGACGTGGTGAGAGAACATGCAGGTGGTCGTGTGAAGGAGGAAGATGCAGAGGACTGGAAGAAATGGAAACAGATGATCCACTGTGGCGACCCCTAAACAGGAGCAGCAGACAAGAGAAGACCAAGCTTACAGTGTTATTTGGAGGGGGATCTGGTAAAACACATGGTGTTCTAATCTGACTGGTACTGAAGCAACACCGTGCTTCCCTGTAATCTTCAGTGCTGATCTAACAAATGTTAATATTTTGAAATTGCCCATGAAAACAAGGGGCTATACAGGAGTATGGATGTATTGTTATATGGGGATAAAGGGATATAGCAGTATTATACGTGGATGAGGGAATAAGGATGTAAGGGGGAATATAGGAATAATGGTAAAAATACAGAGTTGAGGCAAAGGAGCAGTCACGTGTTAAAAGTGTGCCTCATGCGCATGCGCACTCGGTCCTCGTCTGCTCGCTCTGTAGTTAGCAGGGTTAGCATCGGGCTAAAGGCAGCAGGGCTGGATTCCAGCGCCTATAGTTGAAGAAACCAACCACTTCGGCGTCGGAACCGAACCCCTGTGAGTCCGGGATTGAGCTTCACATCCGGACCTTTCCGTCCGTGTGTTTTAAGAGCTGTCGAGCTTTGCCGGGATGGATGGCAGAGTTAGCTTAGCCGCCAGCCCTGCTAACGGTGGGTTTTTATTTTTTTAAACCTGATACTGACACAGTTTAAGGTCATTTAATTAAAGCGGTCTGGATTAAACCTCTGTTCGGTGTTCAGAGGCTGATCAAGTATGTATGCAGAGCTTTGAAACCTCCAGAGTGACTGTTCACCGGTTTAACCACGTAGCATGTTAGCTAGCAAGCTAATGTTAGTTGGGCAGATTTCTATGTTTACAGAATTGCCCCTGAAAAGATCATTAATGAAACACCAGAGAGGTTTTCTGTCACTTTTATTTATTTGTGGTGTCATTTAAAAAGCCTGGGAGCGTCCTAAGAGTTGTCTAATTCGCTGTCAGTGTGGCTAAAAACCTAAAAACCAAGCTAAAGTGAATCTTTTCTCGCTTGTTTTGTATTATCGTTTTAAAATCCTCGCTTACTAACTGCCTTACTGAGGAAATATTTCAGAGATGTTCACAAGAGAACGCCAACATGAACTCGTGGTTAAGCTGAGCCTGAACTTCTCTTCCGTGTGTGGACTAATCATGTGGACAGCTCTGCCACGTCCCCTTAGACGTGGCTCAGATGATTACTCCAGGTTACAGGTTCAAGGTAAAGTCCTCGTATTTGTGATCTGGTCTCTCCCAGGCTGAGGATGCCGTCAGCAACCTGTCCAGAGGAGGAGAGAAAGTTCAAGACCTGAAGCAACACTGGATCCTTCCACACAATGGGAAGGTATGTCTTGTGTTTCCTTAATTGATGTTTTTAACCTTTGGCTTGTTCTTCAGATGGAAAGACGTCCATGTGATGTCCATCTCACCTTAAATGTTCTTTTATTTTAATAACTGTCTTTTTTACTTTGGAGCTCCAGCTTTGGGAACCTCTGTCGTCTCCTCTCTCGTACTTTTCCAAAAGGTGTCGTCCCTGATTTTGACTTCCATATGTTAGTCGTCGTGATAGCAGTTTCCTATGTGTCTCTTCTCAGGATCAGCATCTCCTGCCTGTTTCCAGCATCATGGCACTTCAGCCTGTCTCCGGTCGGGCTTCCCCGGCTCATGCTGCCCTCCTTCAGGCAGCTTCTCCTGCTCGGCCTCCTGGCAGCAGTCCTCAGTCTTTTCTACCTTCTGCTGTTCATGGGAAAGGGACAGAACATCTGGATCCGAGAGGACAAGCACTATCACAGGTTTGGTTTCCATTATAAGCTTGGGTAGTTTGTTTGTGGGGAAACATCTGGATTTTTCTGCTTTTTCAGAGCCGTCTTTCCTCCTCATGGGATTGATTTATTTTAATGTTGAGGCTGTTGCCTTTGACATGATCTGTGGTGGTGTAAGTAAGGCTTTGACAGTTTAAAACTCTTTGGAATTGCTGTTTGAGTTAATGTGACTTATCTTTTAGGTTTTTATTTACTTTTGTATTTTAATGTACTTTTATTTTACAGAATATTGAAACATGGTGTCTTTTAAGCATCTATATTATGTCTATTTAGGAATTAAAAAAAAAAAAAAAAAAAAAAAAAAAAACCATCCCGCAAAGTATCCATTTTGGTTCCCTAAGGAATTTTGTGAGTGTGAAGAACCTTTAAGTATTTAATCCATCTGCTAAATGCTGTAAATGTAAATATGAAAGTGAAAAAGTGAAAGTGACTACCCTTGTCATTGTGAAACGCAGCATAGCACAACACAACAAAATTCAACCTCTGCGTTTCACCCACACACACACACACATGTGCAGCTGGGGGCAGCTATTGAAAGCACCCGGTGAGCAGTAACGGGAACGATACCTTGCTCAAGGGTACCTCAGGGAAACCTGGTGAGGGAATCGAACCCACAATCTTCCAGTCCAGGGCAGCTCCCTACCACAAGGCCATCGCTGCCTTATTATATATATAATGCATGCCTGAAGTATCCTTTTAATCCTCCCAAAGCACGACTTGCATAAGCAGATTGCTGTACTGTTTCTCGACTGACTTCCCTCGTCTGTCTGTTCTCCAGGCATTTGGCTCGGGTGACGGATGTTGAAGCCACGGATACGAGTAATCCCAACCTCAACTATGGTGTGGTGGTGGACTGTGGGAGCAGCGGCTCCCGCGTGTTTGTGTACACTTGGCCTCGGCATAACGGCAATCCTCACGACCTGCTGGACATCCGACAGATGAGAGACCAGCATCGCAAACCAGTAGTCATGAAGATCAAACCAGGTCAGTTTGAAGAATCTGCAGCAAGTGTGAGAAGAAAGATTTAAGGGTCAAAACGCTGCAATAGATGTATGTATGTGCAGGTATCTCTGAGTATGCCACCGCACCAGGGAAAGCCAGTGACTACATGTACCCGCTGCTAAGTTTTGCTGCCCAACACATCCCCAAGACCAAGCACCAGGAAACTCCGCTGTACATACTGTGCACTGCAGGCATGAGGGTTCTCCCAGAGAGGTATCCCTGATGCAAATCTGTTGTAATTCCTGTTTTAGTGAACAAACAGGGTCTGTTATACTTTTTGTTTTTTTTATTTGTATTTTTTTAATAGCCAGCAGGAGGCCCTGTTGGAAGATCTGCGGACTGATATTCCTGTAAATTTTAACTTTCTCTTCTCTGATTCGCATGTGGAAGTCATTTCGGGAAAGCAAGAGGGTAAGGCCGATTTTACTAACGTGTCGACCAGCTTTTAGCGTAGTTTTATATGTTCGAGGCCAGAAGCATTGATTTCCACATCATTTTTATTTTCACAGGTGTTTATGCGTGGATTGGAATTAACTTTGTCCTGGGGAGGTTCAATCATGTGGAGGATGGTCAGTCTTGTTGATGTTTGTGGGACAAGCAATGCAAACGAAAGTTTTAAAACTTATTTTATATTAAAACAGTTATACACTCAGTTTTTTGCGCGGACCCTAAGATCCGTTATCTTACAAAAACAGTGTTACGTTCTCAAGGTCTGCTTGTGTGAATCGTGTGTGTGGAACACATGTCTTATCTTTGAGCGCTGTTCTTTTGAACACTTTCATCCAAGGTCATCTGTTTTTTAACAGATGTCACCTTTCTGTGCTCCACACAATTTTCAGAGGAGGAAACTTAAATGGCGGCATTACGTAATCTTTCCTCGACCTAATGTCATTAAAAGGTTTTTACACTGCCTATAAATATGTTAACCTGTAACTGCTAAGCTTGGGACTTTGGTGGATTATAGGCTTTGTTGGACGTCTACTACTGTAAATTACATGAGTAAATGGAAAGCTTGCTTTAGGACAGGCTTGTAGGGTTTTTTTTTTTTTTCTCTTTCAACCGTACTTGTTTGAACTCATTCCCACTCTGTAATTTCACCTTCATGTATTCTCATTTTGCAGTTTGGGAACTTCTTTTTTTTTTTTTTTAAGCTCCTTCAATCATTAAAGAAAAAAAAAGTGTAATATTTAATCGTATTTATTTGTCCTTTTGGGACCAAAATGGTCTAAATATTTAGCGATATTGCAGGATGCTTTTATTCTTCTCCTGGGACGGCTATTTTTAAAATGAATTTTTTTAAGGAAAACTTCCAAGAGGTCTTAGATACGGGCCTTGTAATATATGTAATAATAATAAAACCTTTTTGATTATTGCTCATGCCGTTAATATTACCTAGTAAGTAGTTTGTGGTGTTGTCTTTCTTCTCCTTCTTCGTTTCCCTTTTTTATCGTTTTTACTTTACTAAGTTTTGATGTCTCCACAGACCACGAGGCTGTTGTGGAGGTGCAAGTGCCTGGCGGGGACCAGCAGGAGACGCTGGTGCGCAGACGCACGGCTGGAGTGTTGGACATGGGTGGCGTCTCTACTCAGATAGCATACGAAGTGCCCAAAACTGTAAGCTTTGCTTCTCCACAACAGGTTATTATCTACAACAATTTCCATTCTTAAAGCCAAAAAGCTTGGTTTGGTTTCTCACCTCCTTTCCTCTCACCTCTCTGGTACCTGGCTATCTTACTTTGCTCCTCTCACTGGACTCTAAAGGCCTGTAGATCTGAGCCTCAGAGTTAAGACCGGTGTGCTGCATGCTTCACAGCAGTGTGTGGGTTTACTACACCTAATCAATTTGCAGTGCTGCCAAGAGAAAGAAAGCAAAATGCTCGGCTTTCTGATGCAGCATGTTTTTGGTGTGTATTAGTGGAGTTTGGCTTCTTTTGTTGTTGATAATGGGTGGATATCTAGAACTTGGGCAGTAAGTTTCCTTTTTTTACTTTCTTGCTTCACTAACAATGTCATTTAAGTCAACATTTGATGTTCCTAAAAAAAGCTTTCCTATTCTTGCGTTTTTAGGGCGAGTTAAGTTTACATTTATACACTTTCCCTTTTCAATGCTAAATGTTTCTCAATCAAGCTGTCCTTGCAAAAAAACATCCCAGTGCACCTGTACGTGCGTGTGTGTGTGTGTGTGTGTGATGCTTTTTAACAGACTTTTACGCTTTGCTGAATAAGGGCTTATATTGCGCATGTATTAACATCAGTAACACTGAGGATTTTTTTTTTTTTTTTTTTTTTAAACAAGCACTTCTCTCACTTTAGCTCAAATGTGTTTGCTTTTTTTGGTGTTTCCATGTGCATTCCCAGGAGGAGGTGGCTAAGAACTTGCTGGCCGAGTTTAACCTGGGCTGCGACGCTCATCGCACAGAGCACGTTTACCGTGTTTACGTTTCAACATTTCTGGGGTTTGGAGGGAACGCAGCTCGGCAGAGATATGAGGAGCAGCTTGTGAGCAGCACTCTCGTCCAGAACAAGTAAGAACCTCAGTGATCTCTAGTGATGCAAGACCCGTTTTTTTGTTTGTTTGTTTTTTTTTTCCAGACTTTTTTTATTTTTCTTTTCTTTTCTTTCATAATTTGATTAAACAGGTTCAATAAGACACAAATTAAAATGTAATTCCAAAACATAGACCCGGAGATACGGGGTGTTGCCATATGGTTACGTTATGCTGGGGCTTGGCAGGAATTAAATGGATACAGTGTATTTTCTTTTGGAAGTACAAAGAATTTATTGAAAAAAAAATTTTGTTAATCACTGCATTTTAATATATATATAGAATAAAAATTCAACAGGAGAGATAAACAATGCTACTTGCAGAAAAAGTAGAAAAATTGCTTTAAAGTGTTTTGGGCCATTGTCCAGAAATTGCTTTCTGTGACCATGGTTTAAGTGTAAGGAGAACTTTTCCAAAAAGCAGAAAAAATTATATATATTTTTTTTCAATAGGTTTGTGTGAAAGTTCTTAAAGAATCATACATTTATCAAACTGAGGTTGCACACGCAGGACACTAAATTATGGAGTGATGTCACCCTTTGTCGTCCCCCCCATTGTCCAAAGTGCACTCCCATCTTTCAGCATTTACAGATTTCTGCAATGAAACATTTTGTTGTTAATGTTCATTTTCTTCTTTGTTTCTGTGTAGGCTCTTGGGTCAGCATCGTGGCGAGAGCGCAGACTCGCCTGTGCTCGACCCCTGTATGCCAACTGACCTTCAGGATGAGGTGGGTTCTCCCAACCAGAGGCTTCACCTCCGTGGTACAGGAGATTTCGACCGCTGCCGCCTGCTGCTCCAGCCTTTCCTCAACCGCACCAACGAGACCAGCACCTCACTGAGTGGGGTCTACCAGCCCCCCATAGACTTTACCAACAGCCAGTTCTATGGCTTCTCAGAGTTCTACTACTGTACTGAGGATGTGCTGCGCATGGGTGGAGACTACAACTCCACCAAGTATGCCAATGCTGCAAAGGTAGGCTCTTCGTGTTTGTGTGTTTTGGGAAAGCAGTTGGGTCATAAAAAATCAATTTACTTGAAAAAGAGTTGAAAATGTAAAGTATAGATAAGTCAGCAATCATGGTTTTCCTAGCGTGGTAATATCTCAGTAAAGTACGATTCTGGGGAATTGTTTGATTGTACATGCTTTACATGCATTACCAACATTTGTTAGCGTTTAATTCATAAATGGTAAAATAACTACGAAAGCAAATATTAATCAAACAGTTTATAACCTTATTTCACTAGTAAATAAAAATATTCTCAGTTTAGGGATTTTGACTTTTTTTTGCTTTTTAATATACAGCATACGATCAATAAATATATTTCAATTTACTTTAATAAATGTTTTAAAGAGGGTAGATGTCTTATCCTGTTTTATCAATTGATTTGGCGATAACAGGACTACTGCGCCACCCAGTGGAAGACCCTAAAAGAACGCTTTGACCGTGGGCTCTACGCTTCCCATGCAGACCTGCACAGATTAAAGTATGTTGCATGACTTTTCTTTCTATCCTCTTATTACATTAACATATTAGAGTGACCAGTCCCAAACAAGAGAAACAAGACCCCCCCTCCCCCTCCCTTCTCTGGACAGGTACCAGTGTTTTAAGTCAGCCTGGGTGTATGAGGTCTTCCACTCGGGTTTCTCCTTCCCTGCGGGCTACGACAACCTGAAGACTGCTTTGCTGGTGTACGACAAAGAAGTGCAGTGGACTCTGGGAGCCATTCTGTACCGCACACGCTTCCTACCTCTGAGGTATCTTCATATCAGTTCAAAAATCAAGCCTACATGATGAGCTCAGTTGTGTAGTTCTGGCATGGTGTTCTATACTTTTTTTCTATGTAAAAATGGACCAAATTGCATTACATAGCTACAAACGGTAATGGGATGCTTGAATTATGTCCATGTCAAATATGCTACCGTATTAACGTGAAGAAAAGCTTTTAAAAATGCCTTCTTGTCTTCTTGGCTTTTCATATTCCTGCGCTCCACAGGGACATTCAGCAGGAGAGTCTGAAGGGCACTCATTCGCACTGGCACCGCGGCTTTACCTTCATGAATAACCACTACCTGTTCCTGGCCTGCTTTCTGGTGGTGCTGCTCTCCATTCTGCTGTATCTACTCAGGCTGAGACGCATTCACCACAGAGCCACGCTTCTCCGCGGCGCCTCTGCTCAGTGGCTAGAGGAGGGCCTTGGTGCCCCGGACTTGACCGTCACCCTATAAGGACCTCACTCCTTTAGTTGCAGGATCTGCCCAGTTAGTAAATATAGGAGCATCACTTCTGTCCTCTTTTTTCCTCTCCTTTCTTTCTTTATAAATTGTACAGTATAGGCCCTGTGAATCAGGGCACCCGCCCAATAGCTTGAGGAGGGCTTGGACTTTCAATCCCGTCAAGCTCTCATGGCTGCCAGTCTCAACACAATCCCTCCCTTTCTTCTCTAGTCCTTAAAGTTGGTTCGTAAGTGTTCGAAACAAATCATGTAATATAATAAGATGGTGGAAAAACTGGCAGAGGGAAGAAAAAGCTTTTCGGTGCAATGTTCCCTCATTGAGACTGTTGGAGTGCCTGGAGAGCTGGATGTGCATGCCTTTTTGGCTGCCCTCAGTTCAGTGTTTGTCTTGAATAATTTAAAGACTGTACCTGCTGCCTTTCGTTTTTTAAACATTTCTGTTCATGTGAAAGCAGTACTGAAAGGTTAGCATGAGGTATGTGGATCGGTTCTCACATGGTGTAATACCCTCTCTATCTTTTCAGCGGCAGCTGCCTCACGTGCATGCACACACTCCACCCCTTCTCTGTGGATCTGTTGGTGTCGAAGAGAGAGACTTATAAAATAAAAGCATGTTCATGGAGATGAACGCCAACGTTCGGCTCGAGTATGCAGAGACGGCTTTTTATTTTTTTTTTTTATTTTTTTTTTTGAGCTGCCGAATATTTAAATTTATCATTAACCCCTAAATGTTGTAGAGAAAAGGCACAAAAAAGCTATGAATCTATGAAATTTCTAGTGTAAAAAATGTTTCCCCCCTTTGGTCAGTGGGTGAGACCATAGCTTTTTAGATGGAAGTCAGTGTAAAATCCAGCAGTTTACCTCATTTACTGTGGATTAACCATGATGACTTAAAATGCCTGAATTCCTCGTTCTGGATCCTCCCTATGAGAGCACTCAAATATAGGCATTGTGTGTCTGAGAGTATTGAAAGTGAAAGGTTTTTTTTTGTAGATGACACTGTTCATATTTATTGATTTTCTCCATGTACTGTTAAGGGGTGCTGAGGAAAGGTTTGTTTTCTATTTTTAGGCTTCGCTAGGCTTGGCTTTATAGTTGTCAGTCTGTGCTCGAGCTAATGAGCAAGAATGATAGTGTGGATGCCTGTCTCTGCCTTTTTTTCGGAAAAGTCCACCATTCAGTTTTTGGCTCTTTGTCATGGCACCGTTTTTATTCTTTTTATTAGTTCTTTAATGGTTGTTTTCTTGATGATTGTACATTTTCTCTTGATCTCTCTCTGTATTTGAACATGTAATCGAAATCAGAAGAGAACCAGTGCAATATTCACGTGCAAAAGAGTTTCTCCGTTGCAACTGCTTGTGCAGTAATAAATTAAGGAGGTGATTTTGTTTTTATTTTTTATTTTATATAATACAAAAATTCTGCCACATAGTTCTTAATCTCATCTGACAGCCATTTTCTGCAGTGTCAAGGTGACAATCCTGTTAACAGATCTCAACTGCTTATCCGAAACCAGCATTGGTTTATCTTTAACCCACAGAAACTACAAATGATGTAAATGGCAAGAGCTAGCCTTGAAAGCTTTTAAAGGGATATTTATTTTTTTCCCCCCGCATTTCTTCTCCATAATTCAGGGATATAAAATCCGTCAAATGGTGATTTGACGTCAAATTTTAAAATAGAGAAAAATGTAGAGAAACCAGCTATTTTAAGTCCTTACACTTTTTTTTTTTTTTTAATATAAGTGGCAGTGATAGGAACCAGGGGTCTCAATATCTAGAACATTTAGTAAAGCCATTTTATTGCTATCCAACTCCACCAGTGAATCTTATGAGATTTTAATGTAATGGTGATTTTTGACACCTGTGTTTATTGCTCTGCCATGAATGTGTAGTAATTCAATCATCAAGCAATGTTTCCACAACTCTTTCATGTAATCGCATTCTGGGCTCAGCCTTAAGAGGTTCAGAATGAACTCTGCTGTGATCAATTTGTGTGGTGATGTGGTAAAATACCACTATTTTACCGTCATTGATAATACATTGATTCATTGGACATTTTGGATAATAAGTTTCTCTAAAGTTTTTACATCAAACCACTCAGATCGATCATTATTACGTCTTAATGACAGAAACTGAGAAGTATAATTCCCTTTATCTCCCTCACCATCCACTGTTGTAGCTGCCATCTTAAAGGTAACAGGAAAAAAAACAACTGTGATCGCTGTTCATCACTCACCCGTCTGTTGTCCAATGCTATTCAGCAGTAAAGTTTTGTAGTGTGCACGCCTAAAGACAACTATCAGAAATGCTGAGACTGTCTAAACATTAAACAAATGCCTCTAAAATTCACTGTTTAAAGTGATTTTATTTCTCTACACCTAGCGATGGTTTCTGCCTTGAGAGGAGTTGGGGGGGTTTGTATGTGGAAGTCAGGTGTGGCAGAGAAGTACATGAGAGTGGCACAGGATATGTATGAGGGCATGTGACTGTGATGAGGTGTGCAGTAAGAGTGACGGATGCATTTAAAGTAGAGGTAGGATTACATCAAGGATCAGCGCTGAGCCCATTATTGTTTACAATGGTAAAGGACAGGTTGTCGGACGAGGTTAGACAGGAGTCCCCGTGGACAATGATGTTTGCTGATGATCTTGTGATCTGTAGTGAGGAAAGTGGGGTGGTTAGGATGCTGGGAGTAAAGGTGACAAAGGTGGAGGAATTTAAATACTTCAGTCTGTTCAGAGTAATGGTGAGCGTGGAAGAGAGCTGAAGAAGAGAGTGCAGGCAGGTTGGAATGGGTGGAGAAAAGTGGCTGGAGTGATCTGTGACAAACAGGTATCAGCAAGAGTGAAAGGAAAGGTTTTTAGAATGGCACGGAGACCAGCGATGCTAGCTGGGTTGGAGGCGGTGGCGCTGACGAAGACCGGCAGCAGAGATGGAGGTGGCAGAGTTAAAGGTGCTGAGATTGGGTTGGGTGTGATGGGGATGGGCAGGATTAGAAATGAGTATAGTAGAGGGACAGCTCAGGTTAGTTGTTTCAGAGACAAAGTTAGAGAAGCAAGGTTGCGTTGGTTTGGACACGTCCAGAGGAGAGACGAGGATTTTGCTCGTCGAGTGGAAACAAAGCACCGTTGTAAGTCGTTCTGGATAAGATCTGGATCTGCTAAGTGCCGTAAATGTATATTGGGAGGAGGATGTTGAAGATGGAGCTGCCAGGAAAGGGGAAAAGAGGAAGACCAAGGAGGAGGTTTATGGACGTGGTGAGAGAGGACATGCAGGCGGTCAGTTTGATGGAGGAAGATGCAGAGGACAGGAAGAAATGGGGATCCACTGTTGTGACCCCTAAATGGGAGCAGCCAGAAGAAGAAGAAAAAGAGGCCTAGAGATGGTTTCTGGCAGTAAATACATGCTTTGCTGTACTTCATGCAGCAAAACTCAAAATAATAGTTAATCAGCTCTAGTTTAACCCTGCCATACTGACTGACAGTCAGTCTGCAGAAAGAAAAATCAGTGTTTTTATAATATTTAAAAAAGCTGGCAACATGCCAGCTGGCAACATGCACAAATTTGGAAACCGACAAACTAGAAAACTAACAGTTCTTAAGTATTTCATGTTAATCTTAATTCCTATATATAAAATCTGATTTACTGTCAAATTCCTTTTTCTTTTTAAAGAAACTTCATAATTAGATAAAAAAATAGTTCTACAGTACTCGCCAAGTTTAAATACAAACCCCCCCTTTCTGTACAGGATTAAGAATGGCATGCAGTGCAGAGATCATTAGACCTTCTAAGAAAACCTAGAAGGCTTCTAACTAGAACTTCTGTGTTTTGGCCAGGAATTAAAACCCTGCTAATAAAGCAAGTGGTGGAAATTCCTGCACAGCATCGCCTGTGGTGCAAATCACTCCGCCTGCACCTCTCCCAAAACAGTCGCCATGACTGTTTCCGACAGGAATACTGTTTACCATACAGCTTCCTCTGTAGATTTCACCAAGTTTCCACTGCTGTCCTAAACTGAACCCCGCTCACTTCCCCCTGGTTTTGTCCTCTGCTAAACCTCCAGGTCGTGGGGTGTGACTGTGCATGTAAAAACGACTTGAGCATTGAATGGAACGTCATGTCCACACGACAAAATATTCTATCACACGTTCACTGTGACTTCCTTTTGTGATGCATAATAATGAGTCCCATTCAGGTAAGTTTGGGAAGGCAGCTCGGACAGCACGTCCTCGCCGTCCTCTTGCTTGGTCAGGAAATTGCTGAAGACAGACTGTCTCTTCTGGTGACATCAGGTTAGAAAAAATAAACGACTGCATATTTGCTGGAGCCGTCTCATGGATTCCTTGTGGCTCGGAGGATGTGAGCTGAAGAGCCTACCGAGTGAACAAACTCGCCATCTATCTACCCCAATCACTCTTTCTACCCTGATCACTTTCTCTCTTTCTCTTGTTTTCTCTTTGCTTTTCTCTCTGTGTGTGTGTATATATATATATATGTTGTTATTTCTCTCTTACCCTGTCTCTCTTTCATTCATTCCCTTTTTTTTCTCTCTATCTATCCCTCTCTCCCTTTCTCTCCATCCCCCATCTATCTATCTTTCTTTCTATCTATGTTGTCTGTCTCATGTTTGATATCTTTGCTCGCTCTCTCGCTCTCTCTCTCTCTCTCAGGTCTCAGTGTTTGTTGGTTCAGCTGGCTGAGAGTTCAGTATGGATGTACAGCTGGACAGTAATGGTTGAGGATGGTTGTTAAGTTCAGAAAAGGGGGCATTTTTGAAAACAGACTAAATGTTTTCTCACTTTTTTCCATTTAATTGATTATATGTTAACGAGTCAATTACCACTTAATTGAGTCTGAAGCAAACTTTGTTCTGTTAATTATAAAAGAACGGTGGGCTTCCACGTCAACACTTATGCAGCTCTAAACTAGTCATTAGTATTATAAACTATTTTCTTTAAGCAGTAATTTTAATGTATTTGTTTAAAATGATTTGAACGTGTGGGGGGCACGGTGGTTAGTGCTGACGCTCCAACGCAAGAGGTTTTCGGGGTTTGATAACCAGGCGGGCCACAATCCAAGACGCGCACACCAGATGGTAAATTGCGCCAGCACTGCACTGGCAACCTGGTTTCTCCAGGCTTAAGCGCCAGCTCTGGGATATCCTGCACAGGATTAGTTGCTCACACGCTGGATGGAGGGATCTGACAAAAGAAATAATTTTAGGGATTATAATGATTGAATGGAATGATTACAAAGATTATTAGATTATTTTAAACATTTAACACTCAAACGAACACTTTCACTTTGAACTGAATGAAACCTAAGGCCAAGACTATAGATCACTTTTTAGATCAGCTTTCTGTGCTGACCTCATAAACGTTTCCCCTTTTCGTCTGACTTAAAAGTATCAGTATTACAGCGTTAGCTTTCACATTATTCAGTATCAGCCAAAAAGAGGAAGTGATGTCATACGTCCGAATGGCCACTGTAGGTGAAGAATTGGCCTGTCCCGTAGCAGATTTCACCTATGAGCCAGAAACACACAAAAGCCAAAAGCCCGTCCTAACAGACAAATAGCAGCGCTGCTGTCCTCACACAGCACTTGTGGAACAGGTTAGTTATACGTACATCTGTGCAGCACAGAGCTGCCAGCTTCAGTCCCGCAAGATCTGCGATGCCAGATTCACCACACAGATAACACTCTCAACAAGTCCCTGCATATTCACTCCACTAACATGGATCCTATTATTGCACCTTATATCAAAGCTGTGGGCCAAATAGACGCTGTGAGAAACTGTACGAACTGACCCCGAATGTGTCTATAAAGCAAGACGTATAATGTGATCCTGAATTCTCCACTGTCTCTCTTGATAGGCACAGTCATGTCAAATGCAGAGAGAACTCAGGAGTTCATTGCACAGCCTGATTTCTTTGGAGAAGCAAGATATTCACAAAGAAACATAGATTCTACCTTCAAAGTTCTATGTTCCTGCATAAAGATTACCTGAAACATTCTCAGACTTTCATGCAAGCTCTAAAAATAGAAAAGAGAATCCATTTATGAAATTACTGAAACATTTTATTCAGTAAATGATCCAGTTTAACAGATCTGTGAGTGGGAAAAGTGTGTATCTTTGCTGTCAGTGCTAAAATTGATCACCTGCACCTGCTTGAAGGAGATTTAACCCATTCGTCCATGCAGAACAGCTTCAGCTGGGAGATGTTGGTGGTCTTCGCTGCAGGTCCTCACACAACAGTTCAACTGACTTTAGCTCAAGGACTTTAATTTGGCGATTTTAAAATTAATTTTACGCGAATCGTTTTTTGACCCACTTTTGTTCGAGGTTCAGTTCATAAGCTTGAAACTTTACAATTTTACTTTACGGTTTGTTAGTCTAATTCAAAATTCCTTGCTCCATCCTTTGTGGCAAGCCGTCCTTGTCCAGATGCAATTAAACAGACCCAAACTGCGAAACTGCCACCACCATGTTTCACAGATGGGATAAAGTCCTTAAGCTGAAATGTGAGTTTTCATTACTTTCCTTCCTAACAATAACGTTTTTTTTTTTTGAGAATGGCTTTGATCTTCCAGCCCTGCCATGAACATGATCCATATTCAGTGTTCTCCTGATTGTAGACTCATAAATGTTAACATTAGCCAAGGTGATTAGGTTCTCTTTATCCACCTTTAGAACTTTGATTGCGCTTTAAGTCATATCATCGCAAAATTATTGGAAATTCTAAAGGGATCAAAAATTAAGACCTCTGTATTTTGATTTCACTAATGAAGGACATTCTTATTTCTGAAATCCTGTTTTTGGTTCAGTTGTGTGTTTTTAATATATTGCTTTCGGTTGCAGTATTATCGCAGTGCTAGTATTTTCCTCAAATGGTCCTGCCCTTAAACAATGAAGAATGGTTTAGCGATGAGCACAAGCTGCTCTCGCAGCAGCAGATGTTGCCAGATAAGCAGAGCACAGCCCTAATAATCTGTGGATCCACCCTTAAACAGACCTGAGACTACACCCAACACACCCAGATCTGCAGCACTAGACGTGCTGTAAAAGGGGGATGTGCCAATAAAGCACAATTAGTTTTATAGGGTTACTGATGGTGCAGCTTAGAGCAGCCTCACAACAATACGACCAGGCTCGCAATAAGCCGTAAGTTAGTGGTGGGACTGTTCTTAATGAGGAAAAACACTCTCATATACAGAGAAGTACAGCTTTTCACCAACAATGTCCGACACGTCTGTTGGTTCAACCAGGTCTGTTGGTCTGACTGACAAGTCGGAACTCAGCTGAGTCAGCTGAATATCTACACATTTACATCTATTCACTAGGCTCAATTTCTAATGAAATTAAACTAATTACCTGCACTCTCTTCTTCACCTCTCTCCCACACTCAGTTACTCTGAACTGTTGATCTGAAGTGTTTAAAATCCAACCACTTTGGCCTGCATCCTAACCACTCCACTTTCCTCCCTTTCATTCACCTTCATGTATTCTGTCTTTGTCCTACTCACTTTCATTCCTCTCCTCTCTAGAACATATCTCCATCTCTCCAGGTTCTCCTCAAGCTGCTCCCTACTCTCACTACAGATCACAATATCATCAGCAAACATCATCGTCCACGGGGACTCCTCTCTAACCTCGTCTGTCAACCTGTCCATTATCATTGCAAACAAGAGTGAGCTCAGTGCTGATCCTTGATGTTGTCCAACCTCTACTTCAAATGTATTCATCACTCCCGCTGCAGACCTCACCACTGTCACACTGCCCTCATACATATCTTGTATTACTTTGAAACACTTTTATGCAACCCCTGACTTTCTCAAACAAAACCGCAACTCCTCTCTTGGCACCCTGTCACCCTGTCATATGCATTCTCCAAGTCCACCAAGACACTTGCAACTCCGTCTGACCTTCTCTGTACTTCTCCATCAACACCCTCAGAGCAAACATTGTATCTGTAGATCTCTTTCTCAGCATAAAACCATACTGCTGTTCACTGATCATCACCTCTTTTTTTAACCTGCTTCCACGACTCTTTCCCAGAACTTCATGCTGTGACTGATTAACTTTATCCCTCTATAGTTACTACAGCTCTGTGCATCACCTTTATTCTTATTACATCGGTACCAGTCCACTTTGTCTCCACTCCTCAGGCTCCTCTTACTTTCCAAGATTATGTTAAACAATCTAGTCAGAAACTCCACTGCCATCTTCCCTAAAGATCTCCATGCTTCCACCAGTATGTCATCCGGACCAACAGCCTTTTCATTCCTCATCCTCTAGGCTTCATGATCAGAAGGTCGTGGGTTCCAACCCCCAAACCAGTGGGTCACCCTGAGGTACCCTTGAGCAAGATACCATCTCCAACACTCTGCACCGGTTCACTGCTCCTGGTGTGTGTGTTCAGATGGGTTCAATGCAGAGGACAAGTTCACTGCTCACACATTTCATTCATTCAATATCATCAAATCAAATCATGAATTTAAGGCCAACAAAGTGTTAAAAACCTTCGCAAAAGCTAATATATTATAAACAGACCACTGAGAGAATGTGGGTGCGGTGCCGTTGCAGGTGTTTTGGAGGTATTGTAGAATAATGTAGGTGTTGTACACTTTGGGTGAAGTTTAGGTGAAGAGTTTGGGTTTTTTAGGGTTTATGTTTTGGGTGCCGCCCCTCCAGTGACGTCATGACGTCGCGGCGGCTGCGCAGAGCGGCCCTGCAGGAGCCGCCAGTCCGCTCGTGAGAGAGAGAGAGAGAGAGTGAGTGTGTGAGTGTGTGAGCGAGCGAGAGAGTGAGTGAGTGAGTGAGTGAGAGTGTGAGGAGGGGATCGAGAAGCTCATTGGGGGCTCAGTTCTTCATGGAGCTGCGCACCGAGCCGCTGGTGGGCAGTTTGGAGATGTCGGAGCCGAAGAGCGGCGGCGAGGCGGAGGGATATGAGAGTCTGCCGCCTCACGCCTCCCTGGCGACGCAGATGACGGCGGGCGCGGCGGCCGGGGTGCTGGAGCACACGGTCATGTACCCGGTGGACTCGGTCAAGGTGGGACACTCCGCCGGTCCGGCTGCTTCCGGCCTGGTCCGGTTGACCCGGTTCTGAGGGAGAGGAGCCGCTTTTTAGCCGTTAGCCGGGTTAGCTAACTGCGCAGCCGCACTAGTCCGACCGGGAGAAAGTTTGGGTGTAGAAAGTGTTTGGTGTAAAGTTTTCCAGGTGTGGAGGCGGTTGGTGTAAAGTTTTCCAGGTGTGGAGGCGGTTGGTGTAAAGTTTTCCAGGTGTAGAGGCGGTTGGTGTAAAGTTTTCCAGGTGTAGAGGCGGTTAGTGTAAAGGTTTCCAGGTGTAATAGTTGTAAACTGTGTGCTGAGAGCTTCCCTGCTCAGGTTTGAGATTTTGGAAAGTTAGACGATCAGACAGAACCGATCAGGCTCCAGTTCTGCCCAGTTTTAATTCCAGAATAATTCTATTTTCATTATAGAATAATCATCATCATGTGTAAAGTTGCCAATCCCAGGTGCTCCAATCAATCCCAGATGTTCCAAT
Organism: Hepsetus odoe; assembly: GCA_017165825.1. Classification (NCBI taxonomy): domain Eukaryota; kingdom Metazoa; phylum Chordata; class Actinopteri; order Characiformes; family Hepsetidae; genus Hepsetus; species Hepsetus odoe. Next base: position 4,162,993 of record CM029373.1, on the reverse strand, counting down.
CTGGCAAAGAAACATCTGCATCGGAGCCACATTCATTAGTCAAAGTTTAATCACAATTAGAAGTTCAGCATCCATCAGCCATCGTAAAATAATTGGCATGAGACAAACAGCGGAGAAGGACCTGCCGGGCTGGCGGAGACGATCCTGGAAATCTGGGGAAGAATTATCGCAGCCAGAGAGAATATTCGAAGTGGAAGACACGGATGTGCTGAACTTAATGGCTTGGAGGCTGTGAGAGTTAACAGTGTCGGGTGTCCTGTAAAGACAATCTAGAAGGAATTCATTTGAGGTTTTAATCTTTTAACGCAAATGTTTTTTGCACTCTGCAATATCGACTCTAACTTTTTCTTTTTAGAACCATTTCTTCTAATCTGCACCGGCAGCCCCGAGAAGGGAGATTGTCCGTAGTGGACGCTGCTGTTTCACCTATTCTACCTCGTCTACAGCCGCTGTCCCTTCTCACTCTGCCTTTTTCACATATTTTTTCCTGAACGGGGGCGACACTCTTTCCTGTTTTCTCCCAGTTTGCTCCGCCAAATGATGGCGGACTGATGTCCGTGATTGTGTGAAAGAATCTTTTTCTGAAGTTTCCTGTATTGGATGCGAAATAATAGTCTTATGATGAAAATGCCAGGGGTTTATTCTGTGCAATAATCTTCTGACCAGGCTCAGTCTGGACTCTAAAAACAGCAGTTCATTCATGCGCTCGTGCCTGTCTGGTCACTCGCGGGCCGGTGTTTTCAGACTCCGTGGTCTCTGCCTGGGAAGCGCCAGGCCTGTAGTGTCTCCTGTTCTGTAACTGGAGTCTTCTGTGCAAGTGTTCATTCAGGACAAAGGCTAGGAATGAATCGGGCGTTCTTATTCTCTTTCGTTCTGGACGCTGTTGCAGCGCAGTTCATCTCACGGGTCGTACATGTAGTGAAAATGATCTGACATGATGCCAGAAAAGTCTGTGGGACTATTCAGCTGCTGCTTGCGTAGCCTATTGTCGCCATTTCCTTCGGGGCTGCCAAAATGTGTTCATTCGCCCCTTTTGTGCCGGCCAGTGCAGCGCTGCACATTCGACAGGCACATGCTACGTGTCTGGGCAGCACACACCCCCCCCAGACGGGAGTAATCACCTAACGAACCGGCCGGCTTTGCACTTCAGCTGGAAGGAAGCGTCCTGTGATGGTCTGTGTGTACGTGTGGATGTACAGTTCGGAGGGAATCGCAGAAGCACAGTGTGAAATTGAGAACGCGCATGACGTGAATTCAGTGTCGTCAAATAAAAGAAAGTAGGCCAGAAGGTAGAGGTGCACAGATTTGGGTCCAGCCACTGTTGATTATATCCATAATAGGCCGAGCATTGAATGCAAACAACAAAAAGTGTTCATTAAAACTTCGATGATGTAATTTGGTTTTTTCTTTGCAGTCTGACAGATAAGCCGTGTCCACATTTTAAAGCCATTTTCTTCTCGGAGCTTTCAAACTCGGGTAACTTTTGAGAAAGCTGCTGAAAGTGACCTACACCGGCAGGATCTCGCTAATGCACATATATTTAGCTACAGATTTCATGCTGGACATGATTAAAAGCTGCCAGAACACACAGCAGACCGGTCAGAGTTCCTATATTGACCCCGTTCAAAGCCAGCAGTACCTATAATGGGCTTGAGAGCTGGACCGTGGGGAGATGGATAGTTATTTGGTCTGGCGGGTCACGATTTCCTCACGTCGACGTTGTTGTAAGTTACCTGCGACGAGTTTTGCGTGTCAAGATCAAGGCTGCGATCAAGGCTGCGATCTATGATGTCCGCAGTGAAAAAGTCACCCCAAGTGGAACTACATGCTTTGTCTCAGTTGCATGCCTGTTCGTGCTTGTGGTAAACCTTCTGATATCACCTTATTCAGATCGGGGAATTCGTTTAGCCTGTGAAGTTCGAGCTCTGGGTAAAGGCACAGCTTCGGTCTTTGCTGGCAGTAGGGCTTCAGGTTGCAGAGTCATCACAAGGCCCATAGAGCATGCATTTTTCATTCATTTTATCATCAGGACCAAGCTACTGTAGGTTTTGGGCTGATTTGGCCGTAAAGAAACTGGAATCAACCCTCAACGGTTGCGTCTGAGGTAATAAAAATGCTTAGTAAAAGACAGTGTGCAGAAAGAATACGGCCTTTCTTGACCGTACTGTCCTGAGCCCTAACACACACAAGGTTTTGTTCAGATTCTTTGCATAATCTGCTTTGGGTTAAGCTTTGTCACTGCTGAGACTTGCTCATAAAGTCGACTTATTGTTTTGCGTATCGCTCACAACTCCGGCCTCGAGAATGCTTGACGTTATAAAAGAAAGCTGAGAAAGTTTATTGCAGACTAGCACAGCATAAACGTGTGTGTTGTCGGTCAGTTCTAGCTTTTTATTCACTTGGATTTCATTCGGTCGAAAAGTAAACTATCTGGAAGGAAAGCTGATTGAAAGAGATCAGCCTGATATTTGCTAGGTGACCGAATTTGGCCGCGTGCCCTCGTAGCGTGCAAAAGCAGCTCTGAAAGCGTCCTTGTGTGTTTTGTTTTATCCCCCAGTCAGCCCCCTGATTTCACTCATTGTCATTTTAATGCATCCGGAGCTGGAGGGTCATTGAGTTTGTGTCTTCTGTCCAGGGAATGAGGACAAGCCAGGAACTTGAATAGAGTTCCAAGTCCAATGTAAAATCCTGTGTCATTTCTGAGTTTGAGAAGAACAAGAAAGTTTTGTTTGTGATGCGTAAAAGGTTCATTATGAAGTTCTTCCTGCTTGATTTTTGCAGCATTTTAGAAGTTGGCAGACGCATCAACCCGGGAGCTCTAGCCAACCCAAACACAGTGTGTTGTAACCTGACTGTGACAGCCCGTAGTAAAAGTACAGAATAATGAAACTGGGAATTCCAGTATGAGGGCAGTGATGATAAAGCAGCCTTGAAGAGTCTAAATTTACATATTTTTTTTTCCTCTTTAACCTTTATACACTCTCTCACATCACTGTTGAATCCATTTGCCCAGTTTCCTCATGCTTTCAGGAGTTCATTTGGACAAACCAGTTTGAAGCGTGAACGTCAGTTTCTCTCACCACACCACAGCTCATTATCTGGATGAGATTCTGGTGGCTAACAGGTTGTACAACTTAGAAGGAGAAAACTGCAGGACTCCTTCGATTATAGGATCAGCTGAGTGTGTGATCAGAACTTTTATGGAAAGAGGCAACAAACCTCCAAACGTCATGCATAAAATGAATGAGGTGCTGCTGGTGTGTGCTTCCTCTCTTTCAACCAAAGCGAGCCCCTGTGGGGGATGTTCTGATTGAACATCTTTCCAGTTTATCATTCAGGTTGCAAAGTAGTTCCTAGACCTAGTCAGAGAACAGTCCTATTTGATTCATTTAATGGAGAAATGATTAGACTATTAAACTGTGACTGCCTGAAATTTAAGAGGCCAGTAAACCACGCATGGCTTTTAAATGACTCATACTTTAATTTTGACTGGATAACAGGACGACTTTAAAAGCTGCTGATAGCTGTAAGATGGTGCCGTGTGCCTGTGTAAAAGGTGCCTTATTGTGAGTGAATGAGAGATTCATTAAAAAGACAAACTGACCGTGAATAATACAGAATTTTCTTTCCAAAATTGTCCAAAAGGCTTGTTATTTCCCATACAGTGTCTCTGCTTTATGGCTGCAGGGAAACCATTAACTCCATGTTCTTGAATATCTCAGTATGAGTGATGCAAGTTACTGGAAACAGAAGCTTCCTTATTGATCTGATCGAGCACGACTACCTATTATTTAGGTAGCTGTAGGTGGTTCAGATTTAAACAAAGGAGCCAAAGGAAACCTCTTTCCTCCTGGAAACACTGACACATTGTCCTCGTTGGAAAGGAAGAGGGACAGGAGCGTCTCTTCATCCCGGAGATGTCGGCTGTTTTTTAACTCGCGTCCATGATCACTCAGTAAGCGTGATTAGACTTGGTCGGATGAAGTGATTAAGCTTTACCTTCTCAATGCAGTAGCAATAGTTAGTCAGCAGTTTGCACGATGGTGGTGCGTATCCTCCAATCTCCAGTCCAGTGGGAAAAGCATTTAAATATCACTTTTTCATTCCATCACATGTACATTCATCTTTTCAAAGAGCTTTTTTTTTTTTTTTTTACCTTGGAAACCTGCTGGGTTGGTATTATTTAGCTCATTTTTGTGGTTTGGCTCGCAAGAAAAAAAGAAGCTGGCGTAATTTGATTTGCCAAAGTTATTAAATTGTTTACTGATACAGATGCTAGTGACAGCGTTGCTTGTTTATTTATTTATTGTTTTACTTTGCAAAAATCAGTCTTGCTTGTTTCATGTCATCCTTTTGAAAAGCAAAAATGAAAGCCACTGGTCAACTTTTGAAAACGTAATGCATTAAAGAACCATTAAAGAACTGTTCCTCCTCCGATACGGGAATACAACCTCAAGGCTACATGGCGTGTGTTTATGGGTGAGATAGGAGTGGCGGGACCCGTGTAGGTGTGGGCCTTTATCTCTCTGGACCAGAGGTGTGCATAACGCTGTGGGTTCAATCGCACTCGTACACATCAAGGGCGTCACTACGCAGCAGGCCCTACAGGCCGTGAACACACCCACACAGCCTACATCTTTGAGACTCCGACCTCTGTTGTTGAAGGTTGAATTTTAACTGGTCGTAGTCCATGGCTGCTCTTTTAAACCGGTTATATTTTAAACCATACTAGAAATCCTTGCTTATTAACGAAAAAAAAACATGTCTCATGTTCATATTTGAGGACCCCGAATCCGAGCCACATTCGATACTGTCTCCAGCTTTACAGAATATTTGAACTTTCACCCTGTTTCTTGTGGAACTTGTGGAAGTAACCTTCCCCTGACAGGGCACCAGAATGGAGCCAGAAAATGATGATTTTAGCCCATGATTAATGTTACTGTTCTGGAAATGGTTGAATATGAGGATGTTTTCAGATACATTTCTTGGGGCAAAAAGAAACATGATTAGTCTTTTAAAGGCTTCATTAGGAAAGAAAGGGTTTTTTCAGACATGACGCTTTTGTATAAAGAGATTTTGGGCTTTCCATTTATCTCTCCATTGCATCATCTCTGACACAAGGTTCATCCGGATGCAGACGGCTGGCATGAAGAGCGTTGTGACACGCAATACTGTTTCCTAACATTCTGCTATTATTATATGCCTTTATCCTCAAGGCGCCCCTGCATTTTTCTTCTATTTTGTCTTTAGATCTTCTAACATTTGTATGGTCTCGTGCAAAAAAGGAGAATATTTTTATACTGCAGGACCATTTTAGAATTAAAAAGGCTGTCCTGTTTGGACGTCACTTAAAAAGCAGTCAGGCTGGAAACACCTTTTATAACTTCAGCATGAATGAGCTGTGCTAAATAATGAAATACAGCGGTGCCTCGACTTACGAGTTTAACTCGTTCCGTGACAGAGCTCGTAACTCAAATTTCTCCTATGTCAAATCAGTTTTCCCCTTTGAAATGAACTGAAATGCCATTATTCCGATCCCGAGCCCCCAAAAAACACCGCATTGTTTTTGTTACGTGTTTTTAAATGAGAATAATGTGCTTATATGTAACGAATATTGTATAAAAACACAATGCAATGGAATGTTTCTGCAATAAACTGGTTTTATTAAGTATATTGTACAGCATTTGCCTTGGAGATCTGATTACATGGTGATGCAGACGAAGGTGGAGGAGAAAGGCTGAATAACTGAATCTTATTCGCTGATTTCACCACGCGTTCCTCACTTTCATGGGCGGGTTTTCCATAAAAACCTGTCCAGTGTGTCTGTTTCAGGTGCTGATTGTAGAAATGCGACACTGGTACTGCTTCACCAAGTCGGCTACACGCACACCTTGGTCATGTTTCGATCATTTCTTTCTTTAATTCAATGCTTATCATCCGCTGCTTCTTCTCAGCACTGTCCTCTCTCACTTTCTTCACACCCGTGGTTGGAAAAACAAAGTTTTGCAAAATAACTGAGAACTCAACACCCACGCTTCCACTGCGAGCGAACCGCTTAAAGTGAACGAGTGAGACACGGGATGCTGGGCGGATGTTGCGGCGTTCACTTGGCCATCTAGCGGTGGGACTCTGAAGCTGGCTCGTAACCCGAATCTTAGCTCTCAACTCGAAGCGAAGAGACGGCTCGCATCTCAAAAAACTCGTGAATTAGGACACTTGTAAGTCAAGGTACCACTGTAGTTGCATTCACAGATCAGCCACAGCACACAAACAGGACCAGGTCTGATGAAACCAGCACCAGTATCCTCAGTCCCACTCTGCTGTAGGCTTTCTCGCAGGCACATCATGGTGGAAACTGTTGATAACTGTCCACGCTACAATGTTCTTCGTATTAAAGTCAATCCAGCGCCACCGCAGAACACTTGGGATGCTCAGAACACATTCATTGCTCGTGTGGATCAGGGCTTAAGGCTGGCAGAGATGTTGGAACCGTGTTGAAGACGGTGTATCACAGTTTGCTGTGTATGGGACTGCAGACCGTTCACAGAGCCCGTACTGACCCCTGCCTGTCCCTGATAGTACCTATAACAGACAAGCGAGTATCAGAACTGGAACATGGAGCAGTGGAAGAAAGGGTCCAGGAGCGACACGTCACGAGGGACTGAAACTGAACAGCGTGCATACGGAGTTGTTTTTTGGGATTTAGCAAAAATGCAGAGTTTATAGCAGACTCTTTATTTCTTTATTTATGTTACGGTTAGCTTTGATACATTGACTGCTTTGCACACCCTGTTAATAGATGGTTACAACATAAAACAGTGAGGGGAAATTTGGTGTCCCATGATTCGAGCCCTCAGTGGCGTTTCTGTGTGGACAACATGGATCTGTTGCTTCCTATTTTGTGGAAAAGTTTAGCTCGTCTGGCCGAAGCTTTGTGTGTTTCGGCAACACATTCCCCATTCCTGACCAAGAATAATAGCTCTTCTGCAGTGGGACAAACAAATGCTTGTTTCATGATGTGGCTGCAGAAGTGTTTTTCTTGCTGCGTGAAGTTTATTTATCGAGGCGGTGTTCTTGCAGATTGATTTCGGTCTTGAAACGGGCTTGCTTTTGGATGCTTTTACGAGATCACTGCCTTAATTATCCTCGTTGGGGATTTCTGTGAAACGTAACGTCGGCCTCGGCAGGCCGGCCGGGCACTACTGCCCTGTTTGTTGTGGCCGAGAAGCTGCATCACCGGCAGCCAATAAAGGTTAGGATTACCTCGGGGCTAGCCAGCCGAAATCAAGAGCTCCAAAGGTCGCCCGTCCAGTAACTCTTAAACGCGAGCCCAGTATGTTTTCACTGGATGGAAACGTAAAGTAGCGGTTTATTTAGAGTGGCTGTCGTTATAATTCTAGAGTGAGCTGGACGCAGCCGTTAGAGCTTCAGACCTCGCTGTGGCAGAACTGGGCCACACCTTACTAATCACTGAATGAAGGCTGGCATGCACAGCGGCTGGAGCCTGGGCATCGTTCCAGCCTAGATCAGGAAAGACGCGCAGAGAAACACACACATTCGGCCATTTGGTGTGAGTGGGCATTTTGAAGAGTTACGGACAAATAAGTCCATGCTCTACGGGGAACATCCTCAGTTATTGTGCCTTTTAATGCGATTCCTCAAGCATACGTTTCTGTTATTTGCTGGTCATATAAAATGATAATAATAAACTTAATAATAATTTGCACACACAACGTTTAATACTCAGTGTGTCCGGTGCCTAAAGAATGGTGCGCCTGTAACAACAGTTTGTAAAAGGCAGATCCTGATGCTCATAACAAGGAAAGCAAAGTTTAATTTGAGCCATTTTTGTTCTTACTTTAAATGAACTATTCTGGTGAAGGTGACGGCAAACCTTTGACAGCTATTTTCTACCTCCATGGCACAGTACCAGCCGTTTACCACTAAACATCCATAATAATCGCAATGAAGTGAACGAAATACAATGTTGGGTTAATGCTTTAGGAGCACTTAAGCAGCGCTGTTCAGACTTAAAGCTCAGACGTGCCGTACACTTAAGGGGAGTTTAAAGAGCTAATCTTCCTTCACAGGGACTGTAATTTCTCACCTGTGTTGGAGTCATTAATTCAGCGTAATTATAGATTACGGAGTTTGTTGAGTCTTAGAGCCTCATGTTTGCTATAATTGTGTGGATTGCCAGAAAGAAAGCGAGCTTATGTGGTTTCGGTTTCTGACAGTTCAAACGTGGTCACCATTCCAGTAACTGATTATTAGAATATGATCACTCGGTTGCAGAAGAATAGCAGCGTAACGCTTCGTAAATGCTCTACATATTAGTTTTAAATCTGAATAGTATCTTTAACCTGAATAAAACAAACTACATCTTATTGAAGAGGGATTTTTAAAGGTTTATCGGATTTAAAAAGCAGCTGCTTTAAATCTTATTGTTTTGTGGTTCATTTATTTTTTCCTTTTCATCCAATGCATGTCCTTCTTATCGTTTTAAACTCGGAACATAGCGAGCATGCTCACTGCCGACTTTCTTCCTGATTTGTGAAGTTTGTGCTGTTATGAGGGAATGGTTAGACTTTGCTTTCTCTCTGTCCCCTCCTGGTGTCCTCTAATGTAAACTGCATTAGTATTTTTGAAACTATTGAAGAATGATTTGTTTGAAATCTTTAATCAGCGTGTTTTATTTCTATATCTTTCCTTCTTTAAACCATAAGATTATCCCATTACAATCTGGGATCCTTCAGATCCTGCATGCTTTCCCCTTAAACTTGATATGTAAAGTAAAAAGTGTGATGTTGTACTGAGGATGAGAGAACCAAGCCTCCACTGCTTCAGCCTCATCAAATTCCTCCCAATAAACAGCGTTCCCATTTCGTGAGAGTATCATTTCCTGCTTTGCAATCTTGTCATCATTCTGTGGAACAGAACTTCGCAGAACTTTCTAACTGTGAAGGACTTAAAGATGAGCCAAAATAATATTTCCAGAATATTTCTTCAGCTTCTGTTTATATGCGAATTGATTTTACAGGTTTCTGCAGGCTTTTTGATCGTTCCCTGGGAAGTTCTTGGTCCCATTCTGATCTAATTTCAGAGATCTTTGTTATAGCATAGCAAACAGCTCCAACATCATGTCTTTATTGCAGGAGTCGAATGTAGTGCAGGCACAGCGATAGACTCCCTCTATCTCCCTCCACATGTTGATTCTGTTTCCTTCCCCTAATTTTGTTAACAATAAAATGTTCTTGTCGTTTCCCTGGAAAACATCAGCTCATTATGAAGAAACTGTAAATCTTTGTGTAGAAAGCAATAGACATTCAAAAATTAAACATTTCTATCCAACAAAAGCTCCTCGCCCTCTTTAAATGTTCTCAGAGGATGCAGGAAAAGGACGTTTGGATTTGAATGCGTTTTTCCCAAAACGCCCCAAAAGAGTGTGTATGAATTTTCAGAAATTTCCTCTGACTCAGTGCTTCACTTGGGATGTTATGAGCATCGTTTGAGTATTTCAGCGTCACCCCCATATTGTGCCGTCTCCAATATGAATGAGAATCTTAGTCCTGGGACTTTAAGTAGTTTTGAGGATTAGATCTGAATTCACCTCACGCTTTTGTTATTAACCATTCAAAGGGTTCCTTACTGTTACACCTGAAGTAAACCTGCAGAGCAGAGTTTCAGGTCACAGGATAGAAAAAACGACTTACAGACTTGGTCATAAATGATCAGTAAATCAGAGACTCTGTCCCTAGAATTCAACTGTGTTCCTGGATTTCAGAAGTTAAAGAGCCTTCTTAACATGTCTGCTGGTTTTATTACCGAGAGACATTGAAACTCCTAAAAGTCAGGGAACCACCAGACACAGAATCTAAACATAAGGTAGATGAAAACAGTTGCACAATTAGGTTATTATTTGATTATAGCAGTGATGGAGAAACAAGACCGGCTCTAGACTCCTACTCATTGTTCTAACTTTGGATTTCCGTTCTTGTGTCCTCTCTACAGACGCGCATGCAGAGTTTACAGCCAGACCCAAAAGCTCAGTACCGCAGTGTTTATGAAGCGCTGCAGAGGATTGTCCGAACGGAGGGTCTCATGCGGCCCCTCAGGGGCCTCAACATCACCGTGCTGGGGGCCGGGCCCGCCCATGCTCTGTACTTCGCCTGCTATGAGCGTATTAAGCTCAGTCTCAGCGACATCATTCAGAACGGAGGCAACAGCCACATCGCCAACGGTGCGCAAGGATGCTGCATTAAACAGTTTACCAATCCCGTGTAAGAACAAGTGAAGCATGAAAAGTGACGCAATTCTGAGTTCTTTCTTTCTTTCTTTCAGGCCTTGCAGGAAGTTTAGCCACCGTCCTCCATGATGCAGTCATGAACCCTGCTGAAGGTACCACTGCAGGCTATAATAAAACTAATAATATATAATAATATAATAAAACAGCAGCACTGTTTAAAGCATTTTCAGGTTATTTTGTCCCGTAAAAGGGGGCATAGCATTACGTTTAGTCCATATATGGGGGGAGGGGGAGTCTGGTTCTAATGTCATGATGTCACTGATTTTTATTGGAGTAGACTTAAAAATGTCTAGATGGTTTTACATTGTATGTACAATACATAATTTTAGCCTTTCAGAAATCTTATTATTAGAAAGTTCTTTTATTACCAGGGAATCGTCTGTATTTAATGGTTTATTCCATATATTTTAGCTTGAATTGCCTTTAGAACAGGAGCTGGCCAATCAGAAAAGAGGTCATTAAAATATTTCCGATAGTGATAGAGAAGTAATAAAACCAGTGAATGAAGAGAGTTGAAAATAGAAAGGGTTTTTGATTTTTGAAGCAAACAAAATATGCCAATTTTGGCCTTTTTAAAATGTCTAGCGTGTCTCCCCTGTCTTTCCCTTTTAAATGTGTTTTTAATTCTTTATTCCTTCAGTGGTAAAGCAGCGCATGCAAATGTACAACTCCCCCTACCGAGGCCTGTGGGACTGTGTGACGACGGTCAGTCGTAAGGAGGGCCTGGCAGCTTTCTACCGCAGCTACAGCACTCAGCTCACCATGAACATTCCCTTCCAGGCCGTGCACTTCATGACCTACGAGTTCATGCAGGAGCGGCTGAACCCTCAGCGGCAGTACTGGCCCGGGACACACATCCTTTCGGGGGCGGTGGCTGGAGCGGTGTCTGCGGCGGTCACCACCCCGTTGGACGTGTGCAAAACCCTGCTGAACACGCAGGAGAACGTGGCCCTCAGCTCGGCGCAAGTGAGCGGCCACCTCTCGGGCATGGCGAACTCCTTCAGGACGGTCTACCGGCTGGGTGGCCTGCCTGCCTTCTTCAAAGGAGTTCGAGCGAGGGTCATCTACCAGATGCCCTCTACAGCCATCGCGTGGTCTGTCTATGAGTTCTTCAAGTACTTCCTGACCCAGCATGAGCAGCACAGCCTGGAGTTATCTAGGGAGTCAGACAAGTCGGGCCCAACATGAGACGAGGGCAGTGGTTCCTAATCCTGGCCCTGGAGTTTTTCCACTCGACATACTCCGAGCAAAGCAAACAGCTACTGGGGTTTGGACACCAGTGGCAAAAAAATCCCGTTCAGTATGAGAAACTGTCATTTTTATCCAGTTATTTTCCAAATGAATTACACCCGGGTTGCGTTATTGAATTGAGTGGATTCTTTTCCATACATATGAATACATTTTAGATGGGTTATGGTCTTTTGTAGATAGACCCTTAATCCCAGAGTGATGGGCTGAGCAGCACGTTCACTGACTTCACTGTTTTTACTCAGCACGAAATGCTGACCAATCCATAGATTAGTACATTTCTCAGCCTAGCTGCTGAAGCCGCTCAAACTTCTGTGTTTGTCCAACCAAGTAACACTTTTGCTACGAAAGAGTGCATTTGTGTATTTAGCATAGAAAGTTCCATTAACCAGCCTCTATAGCGAGTGTGTTTGGGGCAGGAAAACACAAAGGTGCAACGGGATTGAGGGCTGAGGTTAAAGTTCACGACGCAGGTGTGTGAAGACCAGCTGTGTTTGACTTGTCCCACCGTTTCCGCCGCGTCCTAAAAATGGAGACGAATATTTTAGACGCTTGTGACTGAACGAGCACTTCCCCCTCTTTTTAATTTTCGCAGATGAAATATTTATTTATTCGAAGAATTTATTGCTGTTACGAGTATATTTAGATACTAGTGCACACGCCATCATGACCCCGATCGAAGAGGGCGAAAGGAATGGCAGACTTTGGTTTGTCTCGTCTCTGATTGTCCATGTGGGATCTAATTCTGCTGGACCACCAGACCAGCCTCGTAGCGCCGCTGTATTGAAATCATTTCAAACGTGACGCTAGAATTACGCGGCTAAATTGACACGACTAAACTGGCCGTGTTTCCTTTCTTTTGGTCGTGTTTTTTAATTGATCAGTTGGTGTGCTGCTGGAGTTAGACCACATCCTTTCAGTCTCCTTTCACTTTAGCCCTGTCCATGTTTTTGATAGAGGATATTTATTTTTGTTCAGACTTCCAGGGCTTTTGGAAAGTCCATAGAGGTGCATGCAAAAGTTTGGACGCCTCTGATCAAATGGATCAGCGTGAAACTACAGGGAGCACGTTCCTCTGCATTTTGACTCCCATTTACTTTCTGCAGAATTGAACCGAAGGGGGGCGTAAACAGAACGTAAACAGAAATAAACAGCAAATTTGAATAAATGACCCTCATTCATGCAGAGGACGCTTTCACTTAGTTTCACAAAACATTTGATCTTTGGTTTTCAGACTTCTGCATCTGGCTGCAGAACTCGCTCGCATTTTTCTCTTTCCAGTGTGTGCGTGTGTGTGTGTGTGTGTGTGTGTTTATAAAGAACTGTTTAACGAAGCACATTCCCCAGTTAAGCTAGACAAAAAATATGGAACAACTGTGTTTTTAAGAAAAGTGCCCTTTCTTTTGGCCTTTACTCCTCCTGAGCGAGGCTTTCACTTTTATGGCCAGCATATGCATTTGATGAGTCCAAAGAAGATGCATATTTTATACTGCATTTCCCATCCTTCAGATTTTTTTTTTTTTTTTTATTAATTTTTTTTTAATGAAGATTTTAATCATGAAGAGAGAACTGGAGCGAGACTGGATCTAGTTTAAACTTCAGCTTGATGCATATTACTATATTTAACTGCTGTGATTGACGATTGATGGATAAGCACCTACCAGTCTTGGCATCTCTACGGATGTGTTGATTGTAAAGATGGATGCGTCTTTTCAAAGTTATGACTTTGACTGAATCACTTTAAGTTCATTCCAGGACCGTCCTCGAATTTTAATAAGCGCTGTGATCACAAACTTCGTCAAATTCTCCGTTTAAGAGAGACATCAGTCGCCCTGTTGCCTCTTATTGTACTTTTGCGTGAAGCGTAGTGTGCGAGTGCACTGGGCCCACTTTTTAAACCAGCTTTTAACCTTATTTTTCTAACACACTTCAAAGCAAGGTACAAAATTTTGTCTGCGAAGATGCAGCACTGCAGATGCAGCCGATCTAGTCCCTTCTTTTTGCAAAGCTTGTTTGTCTCTAGATCGAGTGTCTGGATCCTTCCGTTCATAATGGATGTCCACTTGGCTCAAGAGTTTGAGCGCCGAGTGCTTTGCACTAAAATCACGCACAATTACATACAAGTCCTTGGAAGTGTAAAACTGTATATATTGTATTATAGAACCGAGTGGCACTGGCAGCTTTTTTTTTTCGGTGTTTTTACCTCTTATTCTAGAACACGTGTGTGCGCCGGTCCCGGTGGGGGATCCAGAAATACTAAATGGACTCGCCAAATGTTTGGAGGCGTCCACACATCGAGGTCTTTTCGTTTTTCTTTTAATCAGGGCCGGCCGACTTGGAAACGTCTGTGATGCGCTTTTGAAGAACTGATAATGAGCAAGATGATAACGTTGGTGTTTTGCATATTTTTGAGACCCTTAATACGAGATGATATTAGGCCCTGATTTTTGTATTTAGAAATTTGAAGGTAGTGCCTAGTACATCGTTGTACATATTTAGTAACCGTCATAAATCACGTCTTGAACTGACATCATAGCAAGTCAGAAGACAGGACAACCTTTCAGCACACCGTGATCCAGTCGGGCCGTTTGTTCGGGGACCTTCTGCATCTGATGTGCTGCTATGATCTATGCAGCTTTGTCCCATACAGATTATGGGTTTTGAAGAGGGACGTCCCTTCCAGTGAAAACTAAAGTTGCTGGGCTTCAGTGTCCGGGCTGGTTTAGCTGGGGGCTCTTCCTCTGTCCGCTTCCTGATTATTTTTTTTTTGTTTGTTTGTTTGCCTTTAGATAAATCGCTTACTGCTTTAGTTTAGTTCGCAAAACGTGTTCAAAGCGTTAAAAAGTACTCCGCACCCAAAGATATACTCTCTGCTCAGTTACACAGTATAGCTTTAAAGAACAAAGATGCCACTCTAAAATGGATTTGTCAGCAATAGCCCTGAACCTCCTCAATTGGGGAATTTAAATGGCCTTAATGTTTTGCGTTTTATGACTTGAGCTTGTGTTGAATGCACGTTGGCTTTGGAGCCCTGAGATTTTCTCCTGGAATTTGAGAAAGATGATTTTATTTATGGTGAAACATGCACAGAACCCACTCCTGTCTTACTCTAACCTTTGTATCTGCTCTCGGATTGTTCTGTGCTGTGCTGCGGCGTGTCGACTAACCCAGGAAGTCTTTCTGATTTCGGCTCACTCTGTGGTCACTTCACCGTCAGCTCTGCGCCGCTTCCTGCAAGAAAGTACATCAAGGCTTGACGCGTGTCTCGGTTTTATGTTTCATTAAACGCCCAAAATGATCGCTCAGTGCGTTTCCAACACCGGAGAATAGAAGTCTCCAAATTTTTTGACACGCGCTGCTTTCTCCGCGCACAAAATCAGAAGGAATACTAAACCCAGAGTGCCATCTAGAGTACTAAAGCTACTTCACAACGGAGAAAAGGATTTAGATGCAAAATGTTTATTGATTTGTGAAAATGCTGCTACAGTTTGTAACACTGGAGCTGAAATAAAAAGCGAATTGATAAAATAATGCCTTTTGTCTTTTTTTTTTTTTTTTTTTTTTTCCCCCCCCATTCATCACTTTGTCCAGATTAGACCAGCGCTGCTAAGAGTTGGACTGAACTGACCAATGAAAATGCTCTGGCCTGCTGAGTCCTCACCTCTCTCTTTAGCCCCGAGAGAGAAATGAGAATTCTATAAATAACTTTTCTTCTTCTTTTTCTTTCAGCTGCTCTCATTTAGAGGTCGCCACAGCGGATCATCCGTTTCCATTTCTTCCGGTGCTCTGCATCTTCCTCCTTCATGTAAATAACTTTTCTAAGCTTAATCAGTTATTTTTAAAGGAGCGTGTTAAATGTATTCTAGTAGGAAAAAGTACAAACACTGGATGGAAGACTTGCCTGTAAGACAAAAGGTTGGACCCGTTGCTGCTTAAAGTACAGAAGTGTCCCAGCGCCCGGGCTGGGGATCGAACCCGGTACCAGTCTTACTCGATACAGTCCACACACAACCGTGAACGCTTTAATGAGCACTCGTTTGAAAAGTACACGCAGTACTAGATGTTCAGAACGGCATTTAAAATAATAGTTTTACTCTGGTTTTATCCAAAGCTGCTACTTTGGACAAAAACAGCATTACGGATTTGGTACAAATATTCGATTCCTTTGCTTTCTATTGTGCAGGGGAACAAGAGAAGGAAAAAACACGGCAGGTTACATTAGATGCAGAATTTCTCTTCATTATGATGCTCTTTTTGGCTTAAAGGCTTTATGGTTTAAATGGTTTGAGAAACGTGAGCTGATGAAGCCACAGAAGCTTTCTCCCTTGCACCGCTGTGTGGGATTTGGGGTTTGTGTAGAAACTTGAGCAGGTGGATTTGAGTTACAGGTTTTTGTTTTGGAGGGAGTTCAGCTGCAGGTCTGATCACTAGAGGGTGCCAAAGACTACACAACGTATGACTAAACTGGGCAATACCAAGGTTTGATACTGGCTGTTGCACTTTATTTATAGTTCAGAACTAAAATGTTGGGATAATTTTTTATTTTTTATTTTAGAACCTATTTTATAATGAATCAAATACACTCACTCAATTTCTGAGCCGCTTGTCCTAATTAGGGTCAGGGGGATTAATGAAGCCAAACACCCTGGACAGGTCACCAATCCATCACAGGGCAGATAATCACTCACACCCAGGGGGAAATTTAGCATCTCCAATTCACCTGACGTGCATGTGGGAGAAAACAGCTCAAGAACAGACTCGCTTTACTCTGACTGAGTAAAAGGGATATGATCTGATTATAGGATACATTTTAGGAAAATGATATTTAATATGAGCAGGAAATTGAACTAGCAAGCTAAAAAATCATCTCTGTCCTACTTTTGAGTTCACAGTTTTAACAGAATGAAACATTTGTGATTGGACAGAACAGAACTCAACGGGAGACTCGCTAGGTGTGGCCAGCACTAGTTTCCCAATTAATATTGTACTGTGCTAATCTAACTACTCTAGTTTATACTGGGATTAGGCCTAGCCTAAATAGCATTTTTTTAGACTTCAAAAACTGCTCCTCAGTCCCACTCTTGAAAATGATACACTTTAATTTATTCTCTATCATACCTCCCATATTAGCGTGTTCATTTCCTTCTTAGGTTTAAAAAATCCCAGTTTGCTCTTTTTCGTTCATGTAAATATCCCTTTATACAAAAATGCAAAATAAATTGGACCGTGCTGTAGATTAATGCTCGGTCAGATAAGGAGACGGATGAGTCTGAACAGAAATCAGTTCAAGACATTAATCTTTTGTAATCTTTTAGACGTTTTCATTATCAGTTCAGTTGCTTTACAGAGTGAAGAGCCAAGTCCCCACAACTCTGCTAATTTACTCCTCCAGGATTTTAGCCGAAACCTTCCAGGAGTACAACGTTTCACCAACAGAACAGAACAGTTCACCAGTTTGGACAGAAATGGGGATCAGTATAAATCAAAAACAAGAAGCTTTGTAAATATTTAATTGTAACATATAAATTAGGCAAGAGAGCGAGTTCGTATATTATTTTTAATGGAATTAGCAGTGCTACTAGTTGGCCCCAGGATTGGAAGGACATGGGTTCGAATCCCAGACCAGTAGGTTGCCCGAGGGTACCCTTGAGCAAGGTACTGTCCCCATCACTGCTCCTCGGGCGCGTTAAATAGAGACCCCCTGCTGCACAGTGTGTGTAAGTAAAAAGCAGATAAGGAATTTCGTTGTGGTTCACTGTGTGCTGTTTCGTAATGACAAATAGTCACTTTCACTTCTGTTTCTCAGCCCTTCTTGCGCAACCCAACTTATGCTGAATACAATATCCTTCACTTCAAGGGAAAGTCGTTTTCTCCAGGCTTTATGATAAAGTGTAACTTTTCTGCAGCTGTTCACTCGGTCAGGAAGGTTAGGGAAGAGTTCTGGAGAGGAGTTAAAGTACTGGATATATCAACAAAGCAACAAAGCAAAGGAACGGTCGTTTTTTTTTTCTCATTCATTCTGTGGATATTTTCCATTATCTTATACTTAAAAGAAATTCGGGGGCAGTGAACGTTCTGTTGATCACCCAGACCTACCCAGCCTGTTTCTCCTCCCCCTTTTACCTTATACGCTTCAATTACACATAATGAACCTCTCTTCAATCTCTCAAAGTTGATGTTTAACTACATGTCCCAGGACACGTACACCCTCCCCACACACCGCACTGCCTTTTGTTTGTTGTTGCTGTTTTCTCTTGTCTGATGAGATGTTTAGGTTGTTTATCTGGGTGGTATAAAGACAGATACTTCCATCATCCTCTGACCTAACCCTCCTTATAATGTCCCACTGCAATCACACTATCTGCCCTGAATCACTCCACTACTTTGTGCCCCCTGGATTACTGATAAGGCCATAGGAAAAGCCTGACTCACACACACACGGTACACACGGCTGTGGGTCTCATACACACAAATCATTGGCTTCAGGTATAGAACCCGCTGAAGCTGCATCTGATGTGGACTTCACAACCAGTTCATATAGTCATGTGTGAAAACTGTAGCGATAGCTATGATTTCAGTTTCAAGAAAACATTCCCATTGATCTATTTATTGAGGTACAGCTCCAACCAACACTTCTGAGGCTTTAAGGAGTGTATCGCATATTTCAGCCAATCAGATGAGAGGTCGAATCAGTCTTGAAGGAGCAGTAACAAAAAAGGTTGGAAAAAGAAATATATACATCTGGCAGACAGCAGTGTGCACAGCTGGATCTTGTCACAGATGTAGATACGTGTGGCGTTGAGGTGAAAACACAGCCTCTGCATTTCACCTATACACGCTATTTAAAGCTCCCAGGGAGTAGTGTTGGGGACGGTACCTTGCTCAAGGGTACCACAGGGCAACCTACTGGTCTGGGAATCAAACCCATGATCTTCTGATCCTGGGACCAGCTCTCTAACCGCTAGGCCAGCGCCACCCCTGTTAGGAGTCTTGCCCAAGTCCTGCCCTCTTACTGGTGACCCACTTGCTTGGCACTGATTCCCACTGAACTAGGAAATCAGAATTTCTGGTGGACACCTCCCAAACCTGACACATTGTGAAAGTGAAAGTTTGAAAGTAGAGTTTAACGAAATTCAACCTCTGCTTTCCCCCCATACACTATGAAGTGGGGCCACCTATTTGAAGTGCCTGGGGAGCAGAGATGGGGATGGTACCTTGCTCAAGGGTACCTCAGTTCAACCCTCTATTGGTGGGTTCCAATCCCAGATCAGTAGGCTGCCCCGGGGTACCCTGGAGCATGAAGAATCGTGAGATAGTAAAATGATCTGAGCGAAGAGCTTCAAAGTACACAGGGTCAAAATGTCTAACCTGCCATTTCCTGAAAGTTAGTTTAGGTGAGTCAGTTACTATTATTATTATTATTTTTTGCCTCAGCCATTGCTTTGCATTGCTTTTAACATGCTTTTATCTTTTTTCCCCTATCACTCTGGAAGGTATAATGCCACCCCTGCTGGCTCAGTAATCTGCTTGGTATGCTGTGAAGTTGGAAATTGAACGCAGTGTTTCAGACTGAGTCTCCTAGTCTGACTGATGACCGCCATCAGACTTTGGGAATGTTAGAGCACACTTGGTATTCTGGGGCGTTTCTGGATATTTTTGATCACTACTGCGAAACAGCCACAAGATATACACTCTGAAAGTGAAAGTGAAAGTGACTATTTTTGTCATCGTGAAAACGGCACAGCCTCAACCGCACACATTGTGCTGCAGGGGGCAGTTATTTAAAGCACCCGCGGAGCAGTGATGGAGGTGGGACCTTGCTCAAGGGTACCTCCAAGAAACCTAGTGGTCTGGGATTCAAACCCACGACCTTCTGATCCTGGGGACTAGTCCCAAAACACTAGTCATTCTTCTGTCAAACATTCTGTCATTCTTGCTAATGACAACAAGCTGAAAGCCCCAGGAAGCAATGTGATGGTGGAGGACGCGGACGTGAGTCAGGGCAGCTCAAAGTGTTGAAAATGTGGCTCTTTAGTTCGGTAGTTAAGCAGTGTGTATCTGCTATTGAAAAAAGAAACAGTTGTATCTTTACTCAAACAAAATGTTCTTGGGGTGGAGAAACACTCCCTCCCTTTGTTCTGCCAAGTCTCCGTGAAGGCCATGGTGGCCTTGTGACTACACTGTGTGCGGCCAATCTTAAGGGCCAATCAGATCACGGCTGATGATACGGCCGGAGAGGTGGAACCGTTCTCGCTACAGTCTAAGTAGACGTCCCCTGACAGGAAAATACATTTATTGCATTGTTCAGATTCTTTTCGAATGAGAATGTAGACGCAGCCCACGTCCAAAGTTATAAAAAGACGGGAGCTTAGAATGGGAAAAATCCCATCCATCCATCCATTTTCTGCCGCTTGTTTGGAGTTTTCCTGGAACTAAAATTCAAAAGCAGCACGATTTGTTCTGAAAAGTCATCCTCGAACCTCTCCATCTGCATCCAGCTCTTTATTAAGCTTGTGCACACTCTGAGCGGCGTAAAGTCCTACCTAACCCCTGATGTTCTGAAGAGCCTGTCTGACAAGTTGTCGGAGATGACTTTCCCACTGTCAACCTAATGCCTAACAGCATTTGTATTCCCTAGCATTGTGAGCAGGCTTGATAACAGGCGGAACCGTGGCGTTTATTCTCTTGAAGCCTTTCCTTCTGTAAAAGAAAGGAAACAGAAAGGGAGAGTTGAAGGGAGTTCCTTCTTTGGGAGAGCGTCTCTCATTTCAGAGGCATTCTAGCGTATCCCGCTTGGAAAAACATGCGACACAAAAGCAGATGGGTAATTATAGACCTGTGGTTACACCCATCAGCTGCTTGTCTTATCAGATGAACGCACTCTTCTAGACGACAAACCCTGAGATGCTTATGCAGATTCCTCACGGGTCATGATTTAGTTAAGACACAACCTGTCTGTACGCTCTTTGCTGATGTTAGCGATGTCTGAGTGCTTATTGTTCTAATTGTACATTGACAGTACCTGTGCTGGGGGTACTCAGGCTAGAATGAATGGGAACACTTCACTGAAGAACGTTACTTGTAAAGCTACATAAATCAGACGTAATCCTTTCATGAAAAATGACATAAAGCCTCATAAATTAAGACTCCAATGAGTGTAAAATGACAAGGACATAGACTAAAGCAGACTTTAGGATAAGAGTAACTTGGAGGATTAAGCTTCTATGAAGGGGTTTGTAAGTCTTAAGCTAAATGAACGTTTTGTGTACTGAACTTTAGTGATACTAAATTCATTAAACCTTATAAAGATGTAAATATTATTCAGTGTATTTTCATTTTATTTTGAAAAATGTCAAATTTTGTATTGGTTTTTTTTCGTATTTTTTTGGCCAACTTGCCTTCGTGACCCACACACAGCTCTTTTCTCTTTGTTCTGGGACAGGCATTCAATTCTGAACCATGCAGAATGTTTTGAGCAAAAATAAACTGGTTCCAAACCTGAAAATTGTGTTCCACAAAAATGGTGTCTGATTGATGATGAATCCTTGATTACAGCGGTTCTTCTCCAAACAGGTTCAAATGCAGGGCTGGTGGGTAGGCAAGACCAAGGCCGTTTGTACCAGCTAGTGACTAGCCACCAGGGACCTGAGTAGGTATTTCTAAGAAATCTTTTTTTATATATCTTTATCAAAAATTACTGATTCCAGATATAATATTTCAAATATTACCAAAAGTTCTGGTGTGGATGGGCGTGAGATCATTTAGCAGGACCCCCTCAAATGTGCAGAAATGGCCCTGCAGCCTGGCAACATTGCCAACATTTTGGGGCGGACTTATGAGTTATCCTCGTGGATTTGCTTGAGCATGGTCCCATGTTTGAACATGTTGACCTGATGACCCCAATGTTAGCATCTGACTCTTCTACTGCAGAGACTTTTCCCACTTCTGTTGCTGACAGGTCTGTAGCAGGACTGGCTGGAAGTCTTGTCTGGGAATCAGTCATGATAAAGCTGACAGTGAGGTTGTCCCAGGCCTATCTGTCTCTGCCCTTGCGTAATTGGTCACTCTTGATGGGGTCAAAGGTCGGCAGTGCGGGGTTCCTGTATATGCTCTCTGCTGAGAGGTTCAGTCTGAGTGCACGCTCACGTCTACATGCATGCACGCAAGCACGCACACACACTTTCACACACGTGCCCGTCTGCTATGTTTAACGTTGCCCGACCGTAAAGCGTTTATCAGCGCGCAGCAATAGCAGAGGGAGAATTCCTCTGTCCCCCATCAAAGCTGTGAGAAGGTGAAAAATGAAGCTTTAAAAATGTGCACACTCCCAGCCTATGTGGGCACTCTTGATGTTCATTGTGCACAGGCACTCTAGCAAACAATGAGCTCGTTGGCTGGTTGGGAAAAAGAAATGTTTTGATTAAGTACGGCTTTCATAGTTCATTCTCTTTAAAGCGTGCAAGCGCTTCTTTTGAGGAAGTCTACCATGTAAAAGCTTCACCTATAAGAGTCGTTCCTGACATCAGCTAATGGATATACAAGCCAGACCTGTTTCGAAATAATTAACGTTCTTTATGATACTTTATGAAACGGCATCAAAATATCAAAGCAAGCTTTTGTCGTTAATGAAAGAAGCCTTTTCTTCTGCAAAACAGAATTAAAGAACATGGAAACTCCTGTCTTTGCAGGTGCTACTCAAGCTTATAAACCGGTGTTAACCCCACACTTTTCCCCATGGTGAAACGTCTCATTTTGAGAGAAAATTAGACTCGTTAGCATTCTAGGTGCCAAGTTAATGCAGTCGTACAACCAGGCCTTTAACCTTTTAGCTACAAGAACAAAACTCTCTGAGTCAGTTTAAACATCATCGTCACCATCCTGCACTTTATAAAATCAGACAGAGATGGGCTTTAGCTTTTTAGCTTTTCCCCTAAAGCTTTAAAAAAAAGGAAAAAGAAGTAAATAAATCTAAAAAAATATAATTTTAAGCTAGTACTGACAGTAAGGAGAAGCCTGTTTTCATGATTGATTGTTTGATTGTTTAAGTCATGATTCGCCCGTCTGAAGATGGGGAAGCAGAGCAGCGTGTAGGAGTGTGATGCTTTGGGAAAGGCTGTTGACAGAATGCTGACAGTCATGTTGCAATATCTGATGAACGACGTCGGACAGAATGACGGCTTAGCTCTCAATTCAAAAAGAGAAGATGATTTCCTTGTAGACTTTCCTAGAAGAGTTAAAACACTCTGAATCCAGTAGGGATGTATTTTGGACTGTAGTTGGTTGAACTGGAAGTGTAACGATAAAAAATCTCATTTGCATAAAAAGAAGGATTTCATGTTAGAGAAGCGAGGTTGCGTTGGTTTGGACATGTCCAGAGGAGAGACGAGGATTATATTGGGAGGAGGATGTTGAAGATGGAGCTGCCAGGAAAGAGGAGAAGAGAAAGAGCAAAGAAGAGGTTTATGGACGTGGTGAGAGAGGGCATGCACGTGTTTGGATGGAGGGAGGAAGATGCAGAGGACCTGAAGAAATGGAAATGGATGATCTGCTATGGTGACCCCTAAACGGGAGCAGCCGAAAGAAGAAGAAGGAGAATTTCATGGAGTTCGTGTAATTGCTAACAGATCTGGTGATCCCATCCCGTGAGAAACCACACGAACAAGTTGATTTTCGATGTATTTCACAATCTGAGATGGTTAGTTATTGTGCTTCTCCCATCATTTGTTAGCTACATTAACCTCATAGCTTCAGTATGAAATAATCTTTATTGCGCTCCGAGCAAGTTGTGCAAGTCACTTTAGATAAAGAACACGGATCAATGTCAAAAAGGAAAGCTTGAATCCAGCTTAGGGGTTAAGTCCTTCAAAGAATTAAGAAACCCTTATGATACCCTTCATTTGTTCTGCTTGCAGGCCTTAATCAGCCCCACCAGCTTGCCCAGTTGACCTCTATACTGTCTTATCAGGGTGTTTACTGGATTCTGTCCTCATCCTTCAGTCTGAACATGCATACTGTCTCTCACCAGTGCCACCAGTGTACAAGCACATCCCTGGACCTCAGCACCAGAGCACTCAGAGAACCCTTTCACTTCCAATTAAAGTCGCTTTGAGCATGGAATAATACGCTATAAGATTGTGTAAATTATTAGTGGAAATTCGATACAAATGACAACTAAAACGTTTAGAAAATGGAAGTATAAATGGATTATACTGGTCTATTCCGGATAACCTTAATCGCTCATTATATATTTTAGGAAATAAAAACTCTAGGTCCCTTTTGTGGGCCGGAACTTCACTTCTCTTTCCATTCGATGTATGTTTTTGCGTAGTTACAGAATGACTTAAGCACTTTAAAAGTATGTTTTCATTTAAATCCATTTCCCCACTGATCTCAGAACTGCCCTTGTGAAAGTAAATGAACAGAACAGACCAGTTTGAATTATTTTTGAACATGTTACTCAATTTTTCTAAAAAAAAAAAAGTAAAATAAAAGGGCATAAAGACTGTGTAGTGCTGACTATGCATTATTCATCAAAATCAAAAATATTAGGTCAGCCTGATTAATGACTTACTAACTAAACAGAGCCATGATTTTTGCATCATAGTTGCTGTTTGTCTTAACGTTAACTATTTTAGCTATGTTTCTAAATGTTTTCTAAATCCTCAGCGTCAACATATGACGGTGTGGTTTTTAAAATTTTGCTTTTTTTAAACATTTTTTTAACGAAGTGTTTGGAGTCCTTTACAACACGGATATCGGCCCGTGAAGAACTTCACTCTAAACATGTCTCTGTTTTCACCATTTCATCTAAAAGATTTCTATCTGTGAAAGTATCTCAGTCACAAATAGACGTCACTCAAAGCACAAACTGTCGATTGTTATGGACGTTTGCACCCATAACAGAAAAAGATCCTAAATCCCTCTCAGGATGGACCGTTCTCTATTACAGAGTCCTGTCGCTCTCCAGATAAGGACTGCATGTAAACCTGCACTAGACAGAGCGGGGGCTGAATCACCTCGATCATGGGCTCCTGCTCATATAATCCTTTAATGATGGAGCCAAAGTGGCTGAGACACCAAACCAGTGAGACCTGAAGGTCCTAATCCTGTTTACACCTAAACTTAGGACTCCGGCAACCCCCTGTAGAGCCTGCCTTGAACTTAAGTAGGGAAGGACTGACGTAACCAAAGAGTCAAAGCTAAATCTAATAAGCTTTGCTAGTTTAACTTGATCAGACTTAACTTTAATTTTGGTCAATCTTTTGGTGTAAAATGCAAATGTCAGATTTTCCCGAATCAAAAAAAATTAATAAATAAAGGTAGGGGTCAGTGTGATATCAAATCAAATTTGGCCGGCTTTAGGTCCTGATGAAGCAATGTG
This sequence comes from Hepsetus odoe, assembly GCA_017165825.1. Classification (NCBI taxonomy): domain Eukaryota; kingdom Metazoa; phylum Chordata; class Actinopteri; order Characiformes; family Hepsetidae; genus Hepsetus; species Hepsetus odoe. The sequence continues at coordinate 4,138,058 of CM029373.1, read as the reverse complement.
AAAGGTAACATAGTCATTTTTCTTTGTAAAAAAAAAAAAAGTAAGGTCTGGCCTAACTTTATTCTCTCTTAGTACAACGTTTTAGGTTCAAATACGAATATCAGATTCTCACTTTTAGCAAAATCTGTCGCCAGTTCATCTCCAGAATAATGATGCAAACATTACAGGGATTGTAATAATCATCGTGGCCACTTTTCCTGGACCAGTAGGTTACCCTTAGTTACCCTTGAGCAAAGTACCGTCCCCATCACTGCTGGACGTTGTGTGTGGGTTAAATGCAGAGAAAGCATCTCTTGGTGGTTTACTGTGCGCTCTGCCTCACAATGACTAACAGTCACTTTCACTTCACTTTCACTTAAGACATGAAAATCACTAAGTGCCTAAAACAGGGGCAGGAATAGAGGGAAGGGAAGACCCCGAGGAGGAAAACCTCAAATATAAGGCTCGTTATTCAGTAACTTCATGGACAGCGATGTCACTGTTGGTGAGAAACAGAAGTTTCAAAGGTTTTGACGCCAAATCCAATTAATTACACCGGCCTTAGCCAGGCTTCTTGGTCATTTCTTCCTGTGTTAAGAATTTGGCATTAATCACCAATTATTTATTTATATATTTGGACCAGCATGGTTTCATGAAATCACTGGTCAAGACTGATCGGCCTTGCTGCCCACGTGCTTTTATATCTTTCCCTTTGTTTTCATCTCCCGGCTTTATCTGCATGCGTTTGTGTGAGTGCTTAGATTCAGACATGTAAATGGACGTGAAGGGTGTTTTAGCTCTGCCCCTTCCTTCCTGCCATGTGACCCTTCACCTGTTTCACTGAGACCGGAGCAATGACAGAGCAAATATTTCATTCATTTGCAGCCTGCTCACCTTTTCCCTATAGACCACTCGTTTACTTTCTACGTGAATATTCAATTCAGTGCCTGCCAACATGTAAAAACACCCACAGACACACACAGATTAGTCTTTCTTAATCTGCTTTTCAGCGTATTTGCCTGCAGTATTCCGACGGTTATCTGTTAGTGGTTAAAACAGAATTGGCTGTTGCCGTTCTCCTCCAAGTGTGTTGAGTATAATAGTTGTCGTGTTAAGCCACAGAATGAAAAGATGATCTGGCTGCTGGCTTTATGTGGAAGCACGTACCAGCCCTCACCATCCCAACCCTTAAAAGCATTTTGTCATAGGGGTGTGATCATTTCCAGCCCTGACCGAACATGTCTTATTCAGATCATTAATCCATTCAGTCATTTTTCAGATGGGTTAGATTTATGGCGCTGAATTATACAAGAAGGTACATCTCCAGGAGCAGGGCTGTTTGAGGTGACTGAAGTACAGCTGTAGAAAAAACAGTAGCGTGGACTCAGGAGGAAAATCTGTGCGGAAGACATTAAACAGCCGTGGACTAGTGGTTAGGGAGTTGGCCCTGGATTGGAAGATTGTGGACTTGATTCCCTCACCAGTAGGTAGATCTGAGGTACTCTCGAGCAAGGTACCGCACCCATCACTGCTCCCCAGGCGCTGGATAAGGCTGCTCCCTTCCATGAATGGGTTGTGGCTTAATGTGTTCTGTTTCACAATGACATATAGTCACTTTCACCCAATTTCACTTTGATGAAATACCTTACTCAGTTAAAATATTGGTCCAAATACATGTAATAAACCGGCTTAGTAATTACTTTGCAACAGAAACGAAAACGAAAACACGAAAAGCAGGTTTCCTCCAGGTCAATATGAAGTCACGGTGAAGCTTGAACGTTTTCCGTGGTGGGGTGCTATAAAAGCAGAATTTAAAAAACTACAAATGACAGCTTGTTACAAATGAGGACGTGTGGAACTTGTAAGATTTCATTTTTAGATTCTAAAAAATATAGGGTCTTTATGCAAAAATGTAGTTTTTAGGAACGTCGCATTTAATGTCTTCAGTTATTCTGAAGTAAAATTGTTGGCTAAAAAGCACAAGTAGGTGTATCCACACTATCACTGCAACCTTAAACCTGTTACTAACTAAAATACTTAAGAAAATGATTTTAAAATAGAAATCCACCAGTTACTGCCATTATCAATGCACTGGGTTTCTCAGAGATGGACAGATGCGTTTAATGCATTCCAGGGCTGTTCTGGAGCCTGGCCAAGTGTGTGACATTTCAGTTGCACCCATCTCATCCCCACGCAAAGAGCCTCTACATCACTGCCCTCCTCTTATCTGGCTAAACCGAAACAATGTCACTGCAAAGATTGCTGTTATTAAGTGGCATGACGGTGCTGTGAAAAAAAATGTGGCTTCCTACGAAGGGTAGGTCTCCACGCTCTTTAGAACTGAACAAACTGGGTGAAATTTCATGCACAAAGTGTGTGATGTCAGGGCAAAACGAAAGGTCAGACGAGTCATTTAAACCTTTTATTCTCCCAACGACATGAGATCAAATCAAAACCGATCAGAACATTTGGTGAACTCAATTTTGGGGTAACATATTAAGCATAGAGCATGTTTTGCTTCCTCAAAGAACCTTTCAATGGAAGGTTGTGGTTCTTCAGAACCTCTTTTCGTTTTAAAAAACCTACATTTAATGCAAATGTGCACTCAAACTGGTAAAGAACCTTCTCATGAAAATATAATTTAAAAAAAAACATGGTTCTCAGCTGGGCAGCGGTGGCTTAGTGGTTAGGCTCCTCCCTGCGATGGACTGGCGACCTGTCCAGGGTGTGGCCCCTGACTCCAGCACCCCCCTGCGACCCCGTTTGGGACAAGCTGCGGAAAATGACTGACTGACTGACTGGTTCTCAGATCACACAGATAACTCGTTTTAAGAGTTTAGCGTTCATAATTAAGACACTTTATCTTTACCGCATGTTTTTTCCCCCAGTATGTGAGTAATCCTGAAGTCACCTTTCTCTTACCCTCTTTTCTTTTGGAGTGTATTGCATAGTGGCAGCCTTTGTGTGTTTACATACTCAACTCCGGTTTACAGTCTAATCAATCAGTCTCCCTCTGACAAAACCAAATGGGACATGGTGGTAGTGTCATCTTGATTGATGAGAGCCAGCAAACAGTATAGTTAAGAGACAATGGCGTTATTCATACAGAGGCTCATAATGGGGCTTTAGTGGACACTTCCTTTGCTCGTCCATATTAGTAGTTTACTTACAATTAGACACTTAGGACTGCGTAAAGAGGTCCGGTTATGCTTGAACAGTCTTTAAAAAAGGTCAGTGATTGTTGAGTCAAGACAAATACGTTCGGCTACGATCGCAGCTGGGATTTTTCGTAAAAGGTTGAACTTTGTAATATAACACCACTCTTAAATGGTTCTTCTATGTAAGGACGAAGCTGAGCTTGACATTATGGCCATTAAAACAACGAGCCGGTATTCGTGAGCACAAGTGCATCCACTGCTTTGGCCGCTCTGACCCCGCTGCAGCAGAACCAGCTCTGCTCCAAAAACCACGTTCGAAGCACTGATAAAGTCATCTTTCCGTCGAGTAAACCAAGTCATGTTTCCTGCAGCACCTTTATCTCTCAGACAATATACCACCCTGAGTCCAGTCAGTTAAAGACATCATGATTTTGAATCCAACCGAAGTTGAACTGGATGATAGGGGCACTTGTGATTGTTATCTGACGCAGCAATCTTGAACTGCAGTGTTTTAGAAAGCCTGCATGCTTCAGCAAAAAATGAACCCATATCTGCCCTTATCTGCCTGTACAGTTTGTGACTATTACAAGAGTTTAAGTACAGTACGAGCCTTTGTTGAACCGAGGATGAAGATGGGAAATGAAATGATTTACACTAATGGGAAAACATCCGCCTCACTGTGCATGCCAATCCTGAGAAGGGTTTTCTTTTTTTGGAGAGTGATGACACAGAGGAGTGATGCTTAAGTGATGACAGAAGCCTAAAACTGAAAAAGGTTGCAGCAAACTGCTGGGAAACAGGTGTTGAAATTGACTTCGGACATGAGTGAATGGCACTTAGATCTTATAAAGCGTATAAAATGGCATTTTGGTGGGGTTATGCCTGAGACGTTTTTAAAGAAAGCAGGCCAAATGTTGAGTTTCATCATCCGCTCAAGACATACTTGATTACTTTTCTGGAAACCAGCGTTGAGATTAAATTCAAATGAGCTCACATATATAGCACAGAATAGTGTCTGAGGCAGTTTATCAGTTTTAACTATCTTTAGGCTGAGAGGTAATATGTCTACCTCCTATTTCTATCTTTTTTTTTTTTTTATAATGTCTGAAAATCTGATTCTTTTTCAAATGTATGCACAAACTGAAATGCTGATTAGAATCACAGCAAATAGAAAATAAAATGCAACAAATTTTGAAAAACATAAGTTTATTCACTGAATACAAGCTCTGTTAAGGCATAACAGCATTGGCAGTGTTCAGAAACCCTGACTACGTTCCAGTACATCTGTGCCAGGTAAAGTTTCTTTGGTTCAGTGCCGTGATACAGAACAAAGTTTTGCGGGTGGTCCGTGATCAGACTGGGAAAGACTGCTCCATCAGCAGGATAACATACATAAGAAGTAACGCCCTGCGCCTTCACACAGCCAGTCCGACTGGGGTGCGAGGACTTGCAGCAGAGTTTAATCCCATTGACGGGCACCTCCATCATCCAGTCCATCTGTACCAGTTCACAGGTCGGTGCAACACCTGGGGGTCCCCGAGGACTGCCCCGGGCAACTGAGTAGTGGAAAAGGCATCATATGATGGTCACCACACAGCCGGCCTCCACACAGCCAGTCCGGGTAAATCGTAGCCCCAGGGCCGGTAGGGGGGGTAAGATTTGTAGACGGTGGCCAGCAGGGACGCCCTGAGCAGGTCCTCCTCCGCCGTGCCGCTCGGGTCCGGCCTGTGGAAGCAGTCCTTGGCCAGCTGCTTGCGCTTGGTCTTGTAGCGCCGGTTCTGGAACCAGATCTTCACCTGGGTCTCGGTGAGCCGCAGCGCCGTGGCGAGGTGCGCCCGCTCGGGCGCCGACAGGTACTTCTGGCGGCTGAACTTCTTCTCGAGCTCCAGCACCTGCACGTGCGTGAAGGCCGCGCGCGAGCGCTTCTGCTTGGCAACGCCGCCGCCGTCGCCGTGGTGGCTGTCGTGGTTGTCAGCGGGGCCGGTTGCCTGGCAACCGTCGGAGGGGTCTTGTTTTGGGAAAGAAAAGCGGTGAAATAAGTGTCAGTAGTTACAATTAAGGTTAAAAACGGGGGGAAACACGATATTCAAACGAGGAGCGCTTCTTTGACGTTTTAATGGAAAAAGAAAACTTAAGGCGTAAAACTTTAGACTCAGGAGGTCAATGTGTTGAGAGCGGCCTGTCAGTTTGAGCTAAAGTGCTAATTAGCGACTGTAGTAAAAGATGGAAACGCAGCTTCAACGCGTGAAAAAAGACCGAAGAGGTGGGAAGACGGGAGAAAAGTGTCGCCTACCGGACGCCAGCAGGAGAGCGCCGTCCTCCTCGCCGTCTCCGGGCCAGGCGCGGTCGGCGCGGCTGGGGGAGCCGCTCGCCTCTCCTGCTCTCTCCTCCCTCAGGCGCAGGATGTCCTCGATGAAGAACGACGTTAACGGCTTGTTCGGGGTCGCCATCCTCCCCTCCTCCAGGTGAATGGGATAAAGCGCGACGCGGCTCCTCTCCGAGGTGTCCGGCGGCGGCTGGGAACTCTTTAGTCCCGGTTTTAAATCTCTGTTCCGGTGTGAGAGCGCGTGAAGGGCGGTCCGCCGTCTGTGAGCGGCTCCTCTCTCGCGCTCTTCATTTAAATAACGCTCGCGCGCCGCCGCGCGGCCACGCCCACAAAGTTCCTGATGGCCAAAACAGACGGGATGGACTGCGCCATAAAGAAACTATAATTAATACATTAAGTAATAATTATAATTGACAAGAATGAACTATAAAGAGCTGTATTATCTTAAAAGCAGCAGGTGTGTGTTAATCCGCCACTCATTCCATTTAGATTTTACAGGCTTATTTTTATTACAGGCCATTTTTTGGTCTTATTTTTATGCTTTTTGCATATTTAGTCAAGAACGAGGCTCTATCTGTCTATCCATCTATCTGTCTGCCTGCCTGCCTGCCTGTCTGTCTGCTTGCCTGCCTGTCTGTCTGCCTGCCTGTCTGCCTGCCTGTCTGCCTGCATGTCTGCCTGCATGTCTGTCTGTCTCTTCCTAACACTCACCATCAATATCTGTGCTGAAATATCTACTTATATGCTTTAGCTCCCAGGCTGCCTCTGCCAAAAATAGCTACAGATATAACAATAAAATATAGCTAACTATTACTTCGTGATCTTTCTGTTTTTCAGTTGTTATTGCATTTTAAACATGTAAGTCATCATTTCCTGTGATGAACTGGCGACCTGTCCAGGGAGTTTCTCCACCTTTCACCCCATGTGCACTGTAGGCCCCAGCATCCCCCATGACCCTATTCAGGATAACCGGATAAGATAATGAATGACTGAATGAATGAGGCAACCTTTTCCCACTTTATTTCTCCAGCTTTCCAGCTCATGGTGAAACATAGGTGGGCTTAGATCATCTTCAAAATCAACAGATCCTCATCGTTGTATAACTGGAGAACAGAACAAGCTCTTTTTAAAAAAAATAACTTCAACTATCCTTTTCTCTATCGTTCACATTTGTATTTTAGTAAACTAAATATTCTTGAAGACTATGTTAGGGCCAAATAAATAGAATGACCTAAACAATAACCTAAACAAACCATGGAGATAAAAAAAAAAAAAAATGCATTATGTGGCAAAAATGACTCAAAATCTTTAGAGAAAAACACAGTAAGAGAGTAGTTGAATAGTTTATTTTTAACCACTTAGTTGTAAGCAATAATAACAATGCTGATGGTGATGGTGATGGTGAATCGAGAGTGGAGGGCTTGTTTTACAAGCACAGAAAGTCAAATGAACATTAAAAGATGTTGAGTGGACACTCAAGGCGAAAGTAACCTACAGGTGTTTCCCATTTGGCCTTCTCTCCCTCTACATTCTCCCTGGGACGAAGAGCTGGCGAGATTTATTATGAAACCCGATCTCACTGTTTCTCTCCTGTAGCATGCTGGGGGTAAGCTCCAGGCTCCGAGGCAGCGCCGAATGGTCTTCGTGTCCATGGGGGAGGCTCTATGGTCCTGCAGGGTCAAGGTGGGTGGCCCCTCCCTATGGAGCTAATGTGTTCAGCATATTTGAAAGCGGCTCCTGCTCCTGACACACACGTCGTTGCGGAGCTGTTTGTTTGTTGTGCACCCTCCTCTCCCCCACTGACCCCGATTGCTTCTGTTTGACCTCACTACGTTAGGGAGAGAGGACCGGGAGAGAGACATTTCCAGAGAAAGAAGTGAGGGAGAGGGAGCATATCGGCCCCAGGAGAGTGGGGAATCTGTTTGGAATAATACCAAACCTGAAGGGTGACAAACGGGGCCATTGTCCCCCAACATGACCTCCCACCAGAATGCCCTAAAATATTGTCTCTACTCAGATCAGTTAACACTTCCTGCCATCTCTGCTTTAGAGACGCGTGACCCTCGCATGTCCTTATTTTACATTCTTATACTTAAAGGAGCCATGAAGGGATCTGTGGAATGAAAATGAAACCACTTTCCAATGGCCTTTTACAAAAAACGATCAAATGTAAAGTACAACGTCAGCGGAAGGTTTGTCTTATAAATGAGTGTTAACATATATTTCCTTTATATATCGACTTCTAGTCACCTGTTGCACCACTTCAGGTGTTTAAAGCATGCAGGTAAAATGTAACAGCAGGAAATGTTATTGTTAAACACTCTTTTTATTCGTCACAGTCAGGAAATAAGCCAACCAGCATTTCCAAATGTCTGTAGTTTTAAATGGCCTCCTCTGACTCAGATCACGGCCTTTATGTAGCACTGGTTTTCCTGCTTTCCCATATGGGCTGCCTTCTGACTGTGGAGACACACGTCAAATCGATGATTTCTCTGCAATCCTGTTTTTTGTGATGCATAACCTAAACATGATGGCTGGATGCTTTTGTTTAATCTTGTTTTCAGGAGCTGAGTTTCGATGGATCTCCTGATCCGAAAAGAGGTACACAGGCTTAAGCATTTTTGGAGGGTTTACCTCATTTTCGTCCTTGTCATGTAAACTTTGCATTTTAGATGTGCTGTGTGATAGAGTTCACCTTGAATAATCTGTCTGTCCTCCAGCTCTGACACACACATACACACACACAGCGAATAGGCTACCTGCATGGTCCATCTTTATCCCTCAGCTCTTTGATGGAGCCTTTTTCCTGTTTTCTACATCTCCTGATGCCTATCTTAATTGCACAAGCACATATTCAGTCTGTCCTCTATGCAGCGGCATTCGCCGGCTATGTCATCCTGTGGCCGTGCTAAACAAGCAGCAGTAATTGGATGAGCATTTCTTACCGCCTGTGTAATGTTACTCCTCATTTCTCCCTTGACCCCTTCTGCTACACTAACACTGCAGGGAGGGGAGCTGTGGCACCGCTTGCATGTCCCCAGCCAGATGTGGGCTAGTTAGAAGCTGACCCTGCCGACAGGAAGCTGTACGTCATACTCACTACGTGACATGAACAACTTTCCCTGCTCTTAGTCTCACCGCAGGCTACAGAGATGTGTTTTCAAGCCTCTGATTGGTGATCAATCTGTAGTTATGCAGTGTAATGTATTTTAGGAGGCTAGTTTTATGCTTTTGACATGGCTTTGGTAAAATGTATAAAAACATGATGGACTGGCAGCCTGCCCAGGCAGTTTCTCCACCTTAATTCATCTTTAAATGCTTGATCAAGTTGTTACATCTGTAATAATTACTGTTAAAAAGCATCATACTTCATGGAACAGATTTTTTTGTTCATTTGTGAATTTAGCGGCACCTAATGGTTTGGGACTAGGCCCCACAATTGGATGGTCGAGGGGTTTGAATCCCAGACTAAAAGGTTGCTTTCCTTGATAAAGGTACAGTCCCCATCACTGCTCCCTGAGCACTGGATATGGCTGCACGCTGCTGCGGGGTGCATGTGTGGGTGAAATGCAGAAGAAGCATTTTGTGTTGGTACACCGTGTGCTGTCTCTTCACAAATAGTCACTTTCACTTCACTTCACCTGCTCTGGCGACTAGGTGAGTGTAGACAGAAGAAGAACAGCGCCCTTTGGTGGCCATTCAGAGAGGAATGAATGAAACAGAACATCTAGGACTGTTAAGAACTCCACAAAGAGAAGGAAGGTGACCGGAGAGCCCAGCAGTAACAATGTATGTAAGGAAACCAGGCAATACAACATACATTTACAACAAGGTTTTAACTGCATGATGGGAAACCTCATGACGCAAGACGGTTATATCAAAGAAAAATAAAGATACAAAAAAAATTGTATGCAGTTTGCAGAATTTGTTTCACATAAATATGTAGCTTTGAAGGATTTTCTCAACCGCACCTGGATCAACTCGGCTGTTTATTGGCAGGTTTATTGGAGAGTGTCTGAGGTGGGGGACTAATAGAAGGGTGTCCTGAGTCCTGTGCTGGACACCACCCCAGAGTTGACCAGCCATAGTATGGGTAGATACGATTGTGCCTGACTGGACTGGACTAGAACTGGGCACCCCTTGACTCTCTGTAAAAAAAAAAAAAATCTCTCTTTTTAAGTTGAAAGTGAAAGTGACTACATCTGTCTTTGTGAAACACAGCAAACAGTGAAACACAACAAAATGCAACCTTTGCTTTCCACCCACACACACATGCAGCAGGAGACGACTATTTAAAGCGCCTGAGGAGCAGTGATGGGACAGTACCCTGCTCAAGAGTACCTCAGGACAGGAATGGGATTTGAACCCATGATCTGAATCCATGAATTTGAATCCATTTCTTCCAGTCTTCTGCATCTTCCTCCGTCACCCCGACCACCTGCATGTCCTTTCTCACCTCATCCATAAAGCTCCATAAAAGGACTGATATATTGCAAAATCACAAAATAATAAAGAATAACATATCAGTACAAAAATAATTTTGCAGCCTAGTTTCCCCACGTGTGCTTTAAGGACTGAACCGTACTTTCATGAACCCTCTATATTGCAAAAGAAATTCACTTTTCCATGATATGGGCAGACCGGATCATCACAAGCTCATGAAGAAGAAGCCATGATCTTTGTTCACAAGCATTACAGTCACCATGGAAATCACTGAAAATATTATTGGAGCTTATCTTTCTTTATCTTTAATGAGACTAAACAGGCCTCAACTACCTTCTGTCAGAAAGCGCCAGAGGCGAAAACAGTTGCGACACCGCCTTGGTTTGTGTTGGCGGCCTCTCACATGCATAAGTGACAGTTGATGGTCTCTTAGAGAGGCTACTTGCACTTGCAGGCCCACATGCTGAGAGCAGTCACTTTCAAGAAACATGACGTAACGTCAGCTGTTTAGCCTCCAGCCCTGAAGATGATGCTGTTTTTATTTATTTTTTTTAATCTTGCAGGCACAGGTTGAAGCCAATTGTTGTAATTTCCCTCTTTAACCAGCAGAGGGCGACACACAGCAATGGAGTCATTACCTTGGGCCTCCTTGACTAATCATGATAGTAACACAATTTACTGGTGCCCTGATTTAATGTGCACAGCATGTTAACACAGCCTCCATTGTAAACTTTTACTTCTTTTTACATCAGAAAAGCCTGGAGGGCAGAGATCTGCTATCATGACAGCATGACATGGTGGTCTTGTGAGGTGGTTTGTGGTTTTTAAGGTAAGATTTGCTGATGCTTTTAAAGTGACGTTGGACTGGTTGAGGCAGAAATGTTGGTGCACATACAAAGAGACAGCAGAGAAAAATCCTGACTGACACAATGTCTTCATTCACTGAATAAACAGCCCCTTGGATATCTTCCCTCCTTCTAAACACACACACACACACACACACACACATACGCACCACTGCTTGCCCAAACTAAATGAGACCTTCTTTTAATTGATAAAGAGGAATATTTCATAGTTAAATCTTGAAAGCCTTGAACTTCTTGCAGTAGTCTTGGAAAAAAAAAAATTCACATTGTCATGGCTTTCAAATAATTTGTTTTGCAATAAAAAAACACCATTATAGTGCATTTAATGTGGTTCTTTTCCATGTGGTTTGTGTCAGAAGCATTAAAAATACCACCACTGAGAAAAGATCTATGGATGTTTCTGTAAAACATCACTTTTAACATCAAACTGACTGTTTACATGCTGACTGTTTACATCTATATCATCCAAATAAGTGGAATTCAAGGCTCACTGAAGAAAGATATCTCTGTAACTCTATCTCTGCTGAAGAAGGATATCTCTGTAACTTGTCTATGTAAGGTGTAAGTTTGTTGGAAAATCAAAAACGTATAGTCGATAATCAATAATCCCGCTCCAAGTTTGTGCAAAGACATGTTTTTTTATGGAGCATCAGTTATTTCCTGCAGTCATGTAGAGCTGGGTAGTGTCCTCATTTCTGTTGTTTGTTAGTAATTATTTATAAAAAATTATTTAAAAATTTTAGAATAATATATTTAATATAAAAGATTTTATAAAATTATTTATACAATTACTTCTACAATTACAAGCACTTCTCACAGACAGGTATCAGAAAGTGAGGAACAATAAAATTAGAGTACAACGTAAAATATAGATAGATAGATTGATTGATTGATTGATTGATTGATTTAGTCTCAAAGCTTCAGTACCAAAAGCATAACATGCAAAAAACACCCAACTTTACTACTCTTTGGAAAGGTTTAGTGTTAATCCGTTATTTGCTCGTTCATTATAATCAGTGTCTTGGTAGTGTGTAGGCTGAAGTGAGAGGTTCCACAGCACAATGCTGAGCAGGTTGAGTCATCTTCTCACCACAAACACCATCGTACTAAATAAATCTGTCTGACAGCCTTGTTTATTTGCTCCCGTGACCTTCTCTACTGGACAGTGGATGGTTTGAGTTGTGCATAGTTGTGGTTAGGCCACATCCATTTTCAGTATTTACAGTTTTCTACAAACTGCTGTAACTCTGTCCTTCTGTAAACATGCTCAGAGATTGTGCTGTTTTCTGAAAATGTTCAGCAGCATGATTCCATTTCACAGTTACTTTTTATTATAAAGATATTTTATATCTAGTTTATCTGTTGCTTTTATCATAGTTAACTCTCTCTTCCACCTGCCCCTGAACTGACTATTTTTTGTTGCTTATGAATCTTTATGAAGTTATGGGGAAGAGTAGTGGAAGCTAGGTTAAGAAAAGAGGTGAGGATTAGTGAACAGCAGTGTGGTTTCATGCAGAGAAAGAGCACTACAGATGACATGTTTGTTCTGAGGATGTTGATAGAGAAGTACAGAGAAGGTCAGAAGGAGTGGCATTGAGCCTTTTTGGACTTGAAGAAAGCATATTAGAGGGTACATTGAGAGGAGTTGTGGTTTTGTAGGATGAAATCAGGTGTCACAGTATGTGAGAGTAGTTCAGGATATGTATGAGGGCAGTGTGACAGTGGTGAGGTCTGCAGTAGGAGTGATGGATACATTTAAAATAGAGTTTGGATTCAATCAGCACTGAGCCCATTCTTGCTTGCAACAGTAACAGACATGTTGACGGACGAGGTTAGACAGGAGTCCCCATGGATGATGATGTTTGCTGATGATATATAGGGAGCAGCTTGAGGAGAACCTGGAGAGATGGAGATATGCTCTAGAGAGGAGAGGAATGAAAATGAAAATGTGATAGGATGGACAGGATCCATCCTTGGATCCTGTCCATCCTAAAATGATTATATTAGATGGACAACTCAGGTTGGATGTTTTTAAGACAAAGGCAGAGAAGCAAGGTTGCCTCAGTTTGGACATGTCCAGAGGAGAGACAAGGATTATATTGGGAGGAGGATGTTGAAGATGGAGCTGCCACTCTATAAAGACTCTTTGGGAAAGGCTCCAGTCTCTGCTTTTGCATCTATAAAATGATGAAACAGCAACTAAGTAAATAAGGTCATCTGTCCAATGTGTGAATGTGTAATGTACACAATTTTTGCCCAAATTTTTGGCCAAAAGTCTCAGACATTTTAACATGTCAAGATCATTTTATTTGGCCTGGATTGCCCTACTTTGTCAATAGTTCCTCCAGAAAGCACCATAATACAGCCTCCTGTCTGCTCAGTGTTCATCATCAGAGGGGGAAGTTTTCAGATTACGCTCTTCCGGCCCAGTCTCGATTAGGCAAGAAAGGTCAGGTGAAAGGAAATGGATTTTCAACATCGAGGTCGTTAGCAATGTCGTCTTGCCAGTATTCTGCCGGGTTCGAGCATGTTTGGCCAGAGGACAAGAATGTGTTTATAGATTGAGGACAGTTGAGTGATGTGTCGTAAGTGTGGACAGATGTGTGATGTTAGTTCTGTCAGGGTCCAAGTATCTTTTTCTTTTTTTTTTGCAGTCTTTATTCGGACAAAGGGTTCATAACGTTCTTCTTTTATCCTTTTTTTCCCTCTCAAAGCTTGAGCTGCTCAGTGTGATTCCTATGATATTCTGATCAGTATTGTTTTTTTAATTTATTTAAATTAATATTTCAATTATGAATTAAACCCCAAGCCAGGAAACGGCAGGAAACTGGCTTGAATGGAATACGTAGACTACCAACAAATTTTACATGCATTTTTTAAAATTAAAATGACATTATTTCAATTGTATTATTAATAATTAAACACTTCTAAATTATTTTATTAATTTTTAATTAATACATGTTGTTGTTGTTATGGTTTAATTTCCCTAATTAGATTAATGTATTTATTTCATATTAAAAGCAAATGTACTCGGAGCTGTAACATATAAAATCTAGAAGGTAGATGGTAATGATTTATACAAAATACAATTAAAAACTATTTAGAAATTCAATTACATGTTCGAAAGGAAGTAGTTACAAGTAAACAAGTTATCTAGTTCTGCCCTTTTACTCCAATTAAGGATCTAATTATATTCCATAATTAAAATTTGTTAGCATTGAATAATAAAAATAAATAAAATTGCAGTTCTTGTGATGTAAAAATTGTGCTCTTCCAAATTGCAATTAGATTTTTTAAAACGATGCATCGTTCATCCTTCATCACAACTTTCTCATCATAGGTTAGGGATCATTTCAAGCGCCTCAGTTCAAATCACCATGGTGTGGTTAGCAAAGTTCTGTCTGGTTAGAAACGGCAACCATTCCTTTCTACCATTAGCCAACAAGCAGCTTCAGGAACTAACTTTTTTAGCCAGGTTCCTGTTGTGTGTTGGTTTCAACATCTCAGCTTTGGCTCAGGATCCTCAAGCTTTGCTTGCAATCCTGTGATTTGCAGATGGAAAGCAGTTTATTTTGACTGGGTGGTGATGCTTTGTGGAAACTTTTCTAATGGTACTTGAGACCAATTGCACAATAATGAGGACAGAAATACTGCAGGCTGTCTAAGTGGACACATTTGGCAGCTCGTTGCAGAACAAGGCCTTATGAGTAATGTGCTTTTTGGTCGAGAGTTTGGATTGTCAAGTGCAGAGGATTAGTGTAAATTACACGGAGGGCCGTTCAGAAGAACCGAAATTAAAACCTCAGTTTTCTCTTGGGAGTTAGTCAGCTTCTCATATTTACTCTACATTGTGACTAATTCATCTTAGAGTGACGCTTCTGCCAGTTTTTTCCTCTCCCCTCAAATGTTGCTCATCGTTCGTGACATTTTTGTTGTACAATGGTTGCTTTGCAAGCTCAGAACTGAAGCTTTAAGGCTCCGATCAGTGCTCTGCGAACCGCCTGCCTTTGCATTTCTTCCACACCATGTCTCGTAGTTCGATAATCTGAAATAGACTTGTTTACGCGGTTTCAGACACTATGACTCACTGTCATCAGTTCATGTTACTGTGAATATGAAAAAGACAAAATTCTGGCTTGAAGGAAGCCGCTTGGGTTGTTTTTTGTTTTGTTTTCGATGTTAGACACTCACAAATGGTGAATGCAAAAATCTGGGCACCCAATCCAAAAACGAGGAATAAGGGAATAAAAGGATACAAAGAACAAATTCTCCCCTTCACAATTACTACTGAACTGAAAAGATGGGAGGAAATTAGCATGTGCAAGAGTTTTGGTGCATTTCCAGCCTACCAAACTAACAAAAGTTATTATTTATGTTTGTTTCCTGAAGGATGGATGATCCTGTGGCGGCTCCTAAATGAGAGCAGCCGAAAGAAGGAGAATAAGTTACTTTTATACAGTTCCGCAGGCAAAGAACGGAGAACCGTATACAGACGTATGAAGGGAGACACAAGGTAAGAGACAAGGGAGGGAGGAGACAAGGTAAATAAATAAATAAGATGACTTAACCGCTCCTCATGGCTTGTGTCGAGTGGGTGGTGCTAAACTGGCAGCTATTGGTCTCCATTACTTGTTAGCTACATAAGCCTTGAGGCTCCAGTGGAAAACTAAAGGAGCAAACTACAAACACCAAACATGTCTTGGCTCATCACCTACTTTTTAAGTCGGGTGTAAAATCTGGAAATTTGCTTTGTTGCAAGCCAGGACTTCAAGCTTGTGTTGCACTTGCTGTTTGTGGTCTGTCTCTCTGCTTGTGTGTGTGTGTGTGTGTGTGTGTGTGTGTGTGTGTGTGCGTGTGTGTGCATATAGGTGTTGTTGTCCTAGAGAGTTCAGTGATGATCCGGGCTCCATTGTCTTCCCCTGTCTGTCACTGACAGCCTGAGTTTGTCTCAGATCACATCTCTTCCTGTAGAACTGCCCTGTGGCTCGCGCTGAATGTTGCTTCCGACACACACACACACACATACACACACACACTTAAGCACCATCACTCATTCACTTATGTGGCACACACACACAACCCAAACCCAACAAACTCATGCAACATGCACAACACACACACACACATTCCGGCCCAGTGACACACACACACACACACACACACACACACACACACACACAAAGCTTATCTGATCTCCTCAAGTGGCCACAGTCTCCACTCTGTCTGCCTGCTGCCAAATACTGCTCTTAGCTGTGCTACACATCCCTTATCAGCCTGCTAAATATTGCTCCGAGCCGTAAAAGCAACTTCTGCCTTATCTGTCTGAGTCTGGCGTTAATGAGTCTTTCGAGAGCATTTCTATCTCTCTCCTTCTCCGGGAGCTGGATTCGAAACTCGGATCACCACTTGAGTTTCACTTTTCATCACCGTCAATAAAATGGGAGCCTTTTTGAGAGTCTGCTGGTGACTTGATTAATGGTTGTAAAAGGAAGTCACAATCAGGCTGCCCTATTAGCCTAATCACAGTGCTCACTTATGGCTTTAATTGGTTTTTAATTTGTTATTTTGGCCTAATTGTCTGTATTTTGCTGTCTTTTTATTACACAGTTATTTTTTAATATGTGGCTTTTGCTGTTTTAATAAGCAAAAATGTCTGTTATAAATGTTAACACCTTCCAGAGTTTGGGTTTGTTGCAATGAAGCCTGCAAAGCCACAGTTTAGTAGATTTTAGTGGCAATAATAAGAAAAAAGCCTAGTTTTACTCTTATGCTCCAGCAATTCATCTAATGCCTCACCTCTATAATGAAACTGTATTTGTGTGTGAGGTGTGTGTGTTGTGCAGTGTCTGAGGTGGAGGGCTGTGATGTGTATTAGCCTCTTCTGAATAAGTTCTAAGCATTTGAATGTAATGGAGGCAAACATTTATAATACTGACTTCATGATCCACTTTCCCTGCATCTCGTTAGATATAATTAGTGGAAATCCACTGATTTCTCTCATTTATATGATTTCTAACTTCTTTTTAGATTCTTAAGATTTGAAGCCATTCAAAGTGCTTTCCAAGTCTGAATTGCTCATAATAGTGATGAATGGAACCAGACGTCTAATCCTTTTTAACGCCTCTTAAAACGCACTCACTGGAAGCTACTACATGGTGGAAATGGTTATTGGGGGAAGTGTTTTATCAAAAGCTTCTGTGTTAAAACATATTTTTTGAACGCGAGTCATGGTTTAGAGGGGCAAGTTTTTCTTTTTTTTTCACATCTACCACTATTTGGGATGGTTAGTAAAAAGAAAGAGTATACATGTAACCATCATGACTCCTGGATCCACTGTGAAGGAATCAGAGTGAGCAGGTTTATCTAAAATTAATAAATAAATAAATACATTTGAAAATGAGTTTCCAGTTTCTAGTATAAATTTCCACATCAGGTGCTCAAAGAGGGCCTGTGTGTGTGTGTGTGTGTGTGTGTGTGTGTGTGTGTGTGTGTGTGAGGCAGAAGAGTCAGTGTGTCTGAGGTTGTGTTTGCTCTCTGGCCTCCTCTGCTTCAGCCCAAAGCTCTTATCAGCCTCCTGCTTTATCTCTCTGGCCTAATGCCACTCTAATGAGCAGCCCATTCCGCAGCATTAAGATTGGCAGATTAGAGCTTCTTTAACTGATATCACTCACTGCTTTACACCCTCTTAAAGAGCAGCGGGTGTTACTCCAAATTCACACCCCTGAGTCCATTATGGTCCGTTATATTACAGTTACCGTGATGATTTAATGGTGCATTACAGTTATAACACGGTCATTGTGTTCAGCCATAATAAGCAGCTGCTGTAAAGCTGCATCACAACCCTGCAGCCTTTACCTGGAGGTTTCTGAACTCCCCACTTCTGTCAACCACTTACTGGTGTCTCTGCTGTGTGAAGAATAAATATTCCTGTTAATATTCTGTAAATAAAGTGCTTGGACTGAGAGGAAACACCTTTATAGCACCGCAGGTATTGACTGATTATCAATGTTTAATATTTACAATTACAGTAATAATTATCATTAATAATATGCTTCATATTTTGCTGATGATTAGATTTTTGCTCATTATTTTTGAAGTCGTTTGTCTGTTTTTTAATACCGCAGCAGGTGTTTAAAAATGATATTTATTTAGAGTATTTAATCTGAATATTTCCTGTTTGTCGCGATGATTTTATCACAAATCTTTTATCTACATGTGATTTTGATGTTGCATATATGCAACGATATAAAGCATTGAATTTCTTTTGCATCATTTATTAATTCATTTATGTAAACCTGTTTTTGAATTTACTTTAAAACGCCTGATATTTATGCCATGTTTATTTACATGTATATTAATTGTATAGATTATCATGTATTTAAAAAAAATTGATGTCGGAATGAATTGTTTTGTAGCTTATTATTATTAATATTAATAATATAAATAAAAACTATAATAACAACAACAACAATCATAATAATAATATTGCACAATATTATTGTGGATATTATATTGTGATTTATATTGTGCTATTATTATTATTATTATTATTATTCGCGCGCGATTTTTCAAAGGCTCCTATTTTTAGAGACAATTATTTTAGCTTGCACTTTGTCGCAGTTTTTAATTTTATTTAATCAATTTCATTTGAATTTCGTTTCATCGGGCCATAAATCAGAGCTCGGTGAGCAGTGAAGAGACACACGGATGATTTAAATGAGTGTAAAAGGGTGAAATTAAATCATGAAGCATGTCCACACTAAAGACCCTCCACTTCTCCTGGGTGCCTTTTCTCCCTGAAGCTCCCTGAGATGTTTGAGGACTCGCTGGTTTTATGGTTTACCTGTTTGATTAAATCCGAACCAAGAGAAAGGTGAAATAAGAGTAATGTAAAGTAAACAAAGTCTTTTTTATTCTTTTTCCTAAAAATCATATACAAAAAGCTGTAATAAGTAATAAACACACATTTACATACAGTCGCTCGGTGCTGGGAGGGTCCACTTTAGTTTCTCCTCAGGAATGAAAGAAAGTGGTTCTTCTCTAGTTTTACTGGAAAGCTGCTGCCCGAGACTTTTAAGGGGGACCAGCTGGCCAATAGAGTCCAATCAGGAACAAAACCCAGAACACACTGGGCTGCACTCTCAGAAATAAAGGTGGTCTTCTTCTGACCACCCAGAGAGACTTCCAGTGGAGCTGTTGTTCGAGGAATCATCTGTGAACCTTCCTAAAAATAAAGTCTCCAGTGTGTGTGTGTGTGTGTGTAATATGTAACGGGGTGGGGGGTCTTTCCCACCAGTATCTACCAATATTGGTCACCCATGATCACTCTGGTTGCCCCCCAAACTCTATCTGGTATCAATAGACTTTTATTGGGACCCCCTCTCAGTCCATGTATTTACTATCTACAGATCTCTGTCGGGACTGTCCCATCGACATATTTATTTGATATTCATAGATTTTTTTGTGGTATCTGTATCTTTTTGTTTGTTAGGATACCCCCGTATCTGTATTTTGGTGTCCGATAACTTTTGTTGGGACCCCAGAGTCTATTTGGTGTCCATAGACCTGTCGATGTATTTAGTATTCATTATTTTCGAGAGCCCCCCCCCCCGTTCGTCTGTTGGGACCCTCAGTCTGTGTATTGGGCACCAATATTATTTATTTTGTATTTGGGACCCCCCCAGCTCAGTCTCTGTTTTCGTTATCCTCAGTCTTTAGTTGGGACCCCCCAGTCTCTGAAATGGAGATCAGTGCTTCGGGGACCGGGGATCCTCACCAAGCCCTGATCCCTGGTAAGGTGGTCTGAAACGGCCCTTGTTGGCCTAAAGACCCCTCCGCCATGGGGAAACTCATGTCCACCATCGGGTTCGGGAGATGGGAGGTCATCCCGTTGAGGCTGCATCCGTAGGGAGCGCTGCCGTAGCCGTTATAGCCGCTGTAACCGTTGTAGCAGTTGCCGTAGCTGTAGGAGCCCACGGACACGTTGTAGGGGGGCGCGTGCGCTCCGGCCAGGCACGGCTTGCCGTCCCGGACCAGCACGGGCACGGCCACCCTGCGGGGCCGCGCGGCCGCCTGTCCCCCGGCCAGTTCCAGGCTCCTGTCCTGGCGCTGCCGCTTGCACTTGTACCGGCGGTTCTGGAACCAGATCTTCACCTGCGTGGAGGTGAGCTTCAGCAGGCTCGCGAGCTGCTCGCGCTCCGGCGCCGAGACGTAGCGCTGCTGCTCGAAGCGGCGCTCGAGCTCCAGCACCTGCGCCTGACTGAAGAGCACGCGCGGCCTCCTGCGCACGCGCGGCCTCGCGCGGACTCCACCCTCCTCCTCCTCCTCCTCCTCCTCCGCCCTGCGCTCGAGACACCCGGACCGGCCGAACTCGCACGAGCCTGGGATAAAACACAAAAACCAAAAAAGAAGAAGCACTTGGGTGAGGACCCCCGCGTGAGAAAAACCAGAGACAATGTGTTACAACTGCTGCCAGAAAAGGTGAAAACAAATGTGTGTTTCATTTTAATGAAAGTGAAAATCGAAATCAACTGTTACAGAGTCGGGATTAAGGTTTCAGTTCAATCTCAGCGCTGGATTAAATCAATCCCAACTAATGTTAATGTGCATTCAGGGAGGATTCATCCCTTTTCACGTCCTTGGCATTTTAATGGAAATAATTATAATATAAAATAATCCTGTTGGGAAGATTGGAATTACATTAGGATTATTATTATGTCGAAGACAGTGGACTGACTATTGAAAACTAGTCTAATCTGGAAGCTATTTGAGTGACTACTGAACTGAAATTGAATTGAATCTCATTAAAATTATGACGTGAAATAATTTTGGACTCTTTTCGAATTGCTTTTGGAAACGATGGTGGAAATTATTGGAACTACTTTTCACTTTGGAAAGGCTAAAGCTTAATCTGAGCTGCTACAGTGGGATTAACTCGAATGTAACAGCTGATCATTTTCTAAATGTGAAGCTTTCAGATGGAGATGATGAAAACTAAGAGCTGCAGCTTTGGATCGGAAGTGTTCAACTGCAAGTGCAAAAGAAGCAGGAAAGTAGCAACCAGATCACTTTAACCTGGTGTTAAAAAGAAAACGCAAGAACATCATGGGGTTCCTTAGTGGTTCTTCAGTAAAGGTGAAGAACCCTTACAACCACTGGAGTGATTCATCTCTCTGATCGAAAGTTATTATTATTTATTAATGGCACTTCAAACAGTCGCACCATGAAGACTAATAAAAACGTGGGAACCTTCTTGGCTGTGGAACCTTATTCTGTCTGAAGTGAAGTTTGCAAGACTGGAGAACAAGAGTGAAAATAAATCCCAAGCAGGACCTGAAATTTAAGGGTCAAATTAGGACAAAACAGATTATTTTTTCCAAATGCTCCTGGATGTGTCCGATCAAAATGTGCAGAAGAATGATATTTTTGTTAAATCAGCACATTTCTCACAGCCACTCCAGCAGCTGGGATACCTCATGATGAAGATTTCCTTTTTTTGGAGGTGAAAAAGGACAAAACTGCAGTTGTAGTTGGACTAAATCATGTCAAGGTTGGTTGAAGTCTTAAACTCAGGCTCAGAATAGAATTAAAGTTCAGCCCTGTTTGCTTCAGAGCTCACATCACTGTAAATATATGATAATAAATGATAAAAAAATAATGAGTTTATTTAACTGACCTGATGTTTATAATGGCTTTAAGGTTGAATTTAGACCGAAGACTTTTATTTTTTCCCAGCATGAGTGCCTAATTTGAACAATTTTCCTACAAAACCCCAGGCTGGGCTTTAGTTGGGGTGTAAAATCCACTTAATCCACCAGAGATTAAGATTGAGAATAAACTGGTGAACGGCTGTTTGATCTCTAAATCGTAGAAAGATTTGGTTGTCTTATTTTAAAGGAGTGCAGTGAAGCCAGGGCTGCTTCAGTCCACCCTTTCTTCTCTTCCTAAAGGGCTCATGATCCTTTTCTCATTTAGAAAGAATGCCAGTGAGCATCAGCTGGACCTGGAATAAAAAACTCCCTTAAAGTGTCCCCAGTCCCCTGAACCCTGATCAGCTCAGGAGGGACACGAAGGCCGTGTCCCACATTACCTGCTTCAGCCATATTCCCAGTGGACATCTGAAAGTGAAACCTTTTTTTCTGCTGAACAAATGATCCATCACCACGCTCATTATTTCTGTACTTCTCACAGATCAAACCCAACATTAAATATTTATCACTGATCAACTCCTCCTGATAACCCCATCGAACAGTATCCTAATAACAACCTACAGGAAATGCTGTTCAAATTATAACCTTCAAATAATGCCCCAAGGATACCAATAATATCCTTGTTTTATTATAATAATAATAACATTCTAATAATATTTCATTAGAATTATATTTAATTACCCATAAAACGATAAATCAGAAATAATAATGTATAATAATGTATTAATTAATTGAGGAACCCTTTGGTTGTTAATGTTGTCCCATAAATAAAAATCTTATTATAGAACATCTTAATAATAATAATGTTATTATTATT
>CM029373.1:4053260-4110760 GCA_017165825.1 Hepsetus odoe | reverse complement strand
TAAATCCTGGTTTTTGGAACTGTCCTGTCAGGATACGAATTTTATTCTCTACTAAAAATGTCTATTAAGAGTGTTCAGGTAATCTTCACATGTCAGATCTCTTTTAGCCCACCATTTCAGGAAATTACAGGGAAATCAAAAGTAACATGTTTGCTATTTAAACATACTATGGAAAGAAATGTAACCATGGCAACCTGTGACTTGAGGATGCCTCAATGCAAGTATACAGGTGAGACGACCTTTCAGTAAAAAAAATGTTCCACTTTTGTCTTGTATGGATTTTATTCTGTTTTTTTATGCAGCTTAATAAATAAACAAATAAAGGAATCATGAATATCCTCCACCCAACTTTACATTTGGTGCTAAGCAGCCTGGTAGACAGCATTCACCTGCAGTATTTACCTTTAATGAAAGTTTAGCGACAGCTTGCTTGATAATTTAATAAACAAAACAAACCAATAAATAAATAAATAAATAAATAAACAAAATGAAGAATTATTTAGAAAAATATTGCGAAATATTTTTTTAATATTTCAATATACGAAAAGCATCATCATGTGCCTAATTATCAAAACACAAATCCATTTATGCTGTGCACATAAATGGGAATTTTTTTTTTTTTTAAGTAACTGTTAAGTAACTGTAATTTTTTTTTAAGTAACTGTTAAGTAACTGTAATTTTTTTAAAAAGTAACTGTAAGTAACATTGCCTGCTTGTGTGGTTTTATGCACCAGAGTTTTTCCAGCTTCTTTTTATCCAGAACTAAACAAGCTGTTTTTGTTTCTCTTCTTTAAAGGACGACTTCCGCTCTGATTGGCAGCCCTGTATTTTGCTTCATAAAGTGGCATGGACTAAAACACTCCTGAATGGACAGAGGTTAACCTCTGTAGGCTCACAAGATGGACGTGTGTAAATGTGTAGCTTCTTGTGAAATGAGGAAAATCCGCAATTCAAAACAGATTCTTTAGTCTCCATAACAGGATTATATGGACTGGACGGTAGATAATACGTTCACTCTAGACATGTTTTTATGTTTAAACCTTCCTATAAAAAAAGGAAATTCCATTTTCCATAGTGTCCCACCCATGAATGGTATTTTCCCCTATTTACTTCTTTCAGTTCTTTAAATTATATTCAAATTAAGAATAAAAATGTTGTTTCCACTAAATTTCAATTCACACTGGATCACTACAGGTATTACTGAGAGTTTTGTGGTAATGTATTGGCCAGAAATAACTCGAACACGTTTTAGTAAAACCTCAGAACCCATGTTTTGAGAAGTGAAAGTTTTAGAATATGCACTACTAATTTTTTAATATACACAATTGCAATTATTTTTAAATGAAATAACAGAAACCTACTGTTCTGCTTGCCATGCTAAATTCTTAAATAAAAAACAAAAGAATAGGGCGAGCATCACGAAAAGAAAAAATCATATAATGGGCTTGGGGCAAGAATAGTACATAGCCTTAAAAAGCAAGGCTGTAAATGTGAAATTCAGTAAGACGGATGGAGTGTAACTGCAGTAGGCTTTGCATGGTGCTTTTCATAATAGCCATTGTCCCAAAGCGGCTTTGGCAGGTCCAGGCCTGAAAGCCACACTGAGCGACCCAAAGGCAACAGGGTCCAGGACAAATCCCTCTGATAGAAAACACACTCTGAAGAAGCGGGAAGGGGGTACATTTTATGCCTGGCAGTTGACGATGGATTTCTAAAACTAAAAGTAGGCAAAGAACAAACTTAACGCTGGATCCTCAGACGGATGTGACCGTATTGGAAGTGGCAGTTTTCTCAAGTGTCTTGATTCTGCACTGAAGCATTGACGTTTCCCTTCTCTAAACCCTGAAAATAAGCCCCAGACCATTATCCCTCCTCCACCCAACTTTATGTTTGGTAGCATTAACGTAAGAAAGCATTCACCTGTGGTTTTTACTTTAGCATGGCAGTCTGCTTCACACTCCTACAGCCAGCATCGCTTGTGATTTTAGACTCGTGCTGCTGTTTAATTATTGAAAACAAGCTTCTGATGCACAGTTCTGCTGCTTTAGCGTCCAGGGGCATTTTTTAGAGTATTGAGTGCATGGATCCGGAAAATATATGAAATATTGACTTTTTAGTAGATGGTAAGCTAGTGTATCATGATGTTAACCCTAATAATGTTTGTGGTCTTTATTTGGCTCCCAGTTGGTGCTTACACAGCAAAATATTCCCCAAAATCACAAACTTTCACATTTTTTAATTTTCAGAGAAGATGGCTTTGCTTTAGTGAAAATAACAGAATAAAGAAGCCTGTCGTTTCTTTCCTCGAGTAAAAGTCTCTCTGAGATGTGTAGCAGTTTCAGTCCTTTTTAACTGCCAATGTTTTTGTGTTCAGAAGCGTTCCTAAAAGTATTCTTTTAAATGAAATCACACGTGTTGGACACTGGACATTTCTGCAGAGATGTACAATATATGCAAAAGTTGCCAGAATCAAAGTAGTTCCTAAAACCCTGAAAAGGGGCAGGAGGGTTATTTTATTGAGATTTTTTTTTATTCGAACCCTTTTCCGTGCCCCTGTGAAAAGAAACAATTTGTTTTTGTTAGTTTCATTTTATATATATATATATATAACTGTTTTATTTAACTGCCGTAACTTTATTCCCACCCACCACTCCATTACTGTGAACCCTTCACTGGCTTCCAATGGTTCCCGCATTACATTTAAAGTCTTAATGCTTGCCTGCAAAGCCAAAAATGGTGCAGCCCTTCTTACCTTACTGCAATGATCAAGCCATGGGTCACAGCTCACCCTCTTAAAACATCAAGCGTCGTCCGACTGGACCTCCCATTTCTCAAAAGCAGACCTGCATCGAGACTCTTCAGCTCCTAAGTGGTGAAGCAAACTTCCCCTGAACATCAGAACCGCTCAGACCCTCGCTGTCTTCAAACGGCAACCGAAGACCCACCTCTTCAATGAACACTTTGGATCATAAACTACACCATTATGCCATAAACTAACACAACGAACACATTTTACAACCTAAACCATCTGGTACAGTTTCCCATCGTGCATAGCAGAATTTATTATCAGCTCTTAGTTCGACATTTTCTACTAGTGTCTGCCAAATGCTGTAAATGTAAGTATAAATTTGACTCATAATAGTAACTTATACAATATATTGAAATATTGCAAAGCGTTCAGCTGTTTAGACCTGTCGTTCAATTCTTCAGTAATTCTGTAAAGTTTTATTTTGTTAATTGTAATGTTAATATTATTGTCCTAAATTAAGGAATCCTCATCGCTTTACAGCTTTTTCTCATTTCACAAACATCACCAGCTCCTTTCATTGCTCCAGACACATCAAAACTATCTCCATGCATTCCATGCAAGATGCACAATGCGATCATCTGATGCACTTGCATGCAACCAAATTAGCTTAATATTGTTCACGATAACGATTCCAAACATTTGACCGGCAATGTAGAGATCGTTATGCATCTTGTTTAAGTGTCATATAAGGATGTGCTTACTAAACCCCATCCTTAAAATCAGTGTTCCCTGCAGACACAGTCGACTGAATGAGATCCGTGTCTGTAGCTGTCGGATTCTCATCATGTTTGACAGTGTTTAGATAAGAAACAGTGAGTTTTCCTCTCAGGTGTAGATTACAGGTCTCAAATTTCATAACAACAGCTTGCTTAGATAAGATAAGATAATCTTTTGTTAGTCCCACGGAGTAAAGCGGTGCTACACTCCTATAAATGCTTGAAAACCAATGCTCTGGAATAGCTCTTGGGAGTATCATCTAAGTCATCTAGCATGTCCAATAATCCTTCTACTGAAAGCTTCTGTGATGGAACCAAAGTTTTTCTTCCAGGCCGTCGTCCAAAGAACCCCTTTGATCTAGAAAACTTTTCAGGAGTAAGAGAAGTGAACCATCACTAAAAATCTTAAAAATGATTGAATTTTACAGGTTTGAATTCACCCAACAGCCGAAATTCAGGTTTGAGGCCCGGCTGAGCCAAATGCCCCCTGGGGCTAGAAGGCACCTTCAGTCTGGCATCTGTAAACCGGAATTGCCATTTGGGTATTTGAGGCGAATGCTTAGGATTTCCCTCCAAGCCTTTCTTTTCACAGGGCTTGTTTTTTTTGCTTACAGGCCTAATTTAAAACTTTATTGAAGCACTTCTATTTGTTCTAATCTAAGAACTTGCATTAATTAAAGGGCCCACACTTGGGCCTAGGTTTTTCTTGCATTTTATGCCTTCAATTTTGCAGTTTGCACGCTGAATGACTATTTTCTTACCTCTTTGTATCCCTTTGAATGAGAAATACTCATTTTGTTACTACGTTTCAAAACTGTGTAAATAAATGAGCTCTGTTCTAAGTGTATGTCTTGTATTGTGCGGGTTGCGAAACACCCCGGGGGGAGAAGGACAGATCTAGACTGCTCATTAGGTGGACATATGTAAAAGGTTTGGTGCTTGTGAAAATAATACAAACAGTGAAAACAATACAAATCGCTTCATTTCTCTGTAGAACCCTTATGGAGCAGTGTTTACATTCTGTCTTACAAATCTGGAAAGATTCTCGGCGCTGGAAGGAATATCTATGACCCTTAAAATTGAAGATGCCAGAAGGGGTTCTTTGGAGTGACGCCATGGAAAAACCATCTTTGGTTTCCTTAAGATCCTTTCAATGGATGGTCTGTTAAAGAGATGTCTGGAAGCGAGAAGAACCTTTTTATAGTTTAAAGGACCTTCTCATCATATAATGTTTTTCTTCTGGAACAATGTCTTCTAGCCAGGAACTTAGATTCCTAGGAGCACTTCTCAACCTAAAATGTTTTAAATATACTCACTGGTTGGTTTAATGGCTGCCATTCTCATAACCACTAGATGTCCCTGTGAGCCCTCCTTCCAAGTCACTGTCAACAAAGCTGAACCCTCCTGAAAAACCTGTCCCGGGATGAAAATTCGAAATATATTTAAAACACCACGCAATGGCAGAATAAGTAAGAAAAACCAAATACCGTTTTAAAGATAATTGTACTTTTAAGTGAAACTGACTATTCGTCTTTGTGAGCACACAGTGAGCCACAACCAGATGCTTTCTCTGCATTTAGCCCATACACAGTGCAGCCATATCCAGTGCCCGGGTAGCAGTGCTGGGGACGATACCTTGCTCAAGGGAACCTCGGGGTAACCTAGTGGACTTGAACCCACAACCTTCGCATTATGGGGCCAGGTCATTAATCAAGAGCGAAGCAATGCCAACTTAGTGGGTCTTTATTAGAGAAACCTTTTTTTCAAATACACAGAGGATCAGTTTATTACAGGCTGTCCTTTTTCATGAATCTGGCAGTTCTGATTACTAGTTTACTGTTTAAATGTAGCGTTCACTCCATTACCTGGTCTAAAGGCAAACCCTTATAACACTATGCCCCCTGCTGGTAAGAAAGCCAGAGATGCTCCAGGTGTCCCCTGGACGCTGAACAGTCAGGTACAAGAGGTCTAAATCAAGATCTCTTAGTTTTTGGGAAACAAAAAAGCTTCTGACCACAGTAGAGCAGTATCCTGTTTCATTTTCCAGAATATTATCAGCCCGCTATGAATGCTACCAACCCAAGATCCACATCTTATTTCGGGATTCATCCAATATTTGTTATCCCTGTTATAGAAATATAGATTAAAACACAAAGACAAAACAAAGCCCAAGCATATGATACAAACCAACCATCAAAAAAAGTCTGAAATATTATGAATTAATACGTAGATTCAGAACATTCGCATTAATACCAAAGAACTCTCGCAAATGATTCAGTGTAACCAGTGATGATGCAGAACAGTGGGCAGAAATTAGATTTAGTTTAAATTTAATGACGCTATAAGCTGTTAAATACTGTCAATCCATATGGCAGAGTTTGGGTGGGGCACAGAATCACATCACCAATTTCTTTCATTTTCATTCTTTTCAGCACTTTAGCTGCCTGTAAGTCGTATCAGTGACGATCACAATGATTAATGAATGTTCATTACTTTTGAAACTTTGGAAAATACTCAAAACATACAACGCGGTTCCATTTTCTGGTTGTACTTCCTATTCTAGAGGGCTGCAGTTTGAAGTAATGCTGTGATTTTCCTCCATACATCATGTAATACCCCCCAGTCAGAACTTGACTGCAATTTGTCTTTGTAGGATGTAACTCGTGCATACATAAATTCAACATAGAATAGAAATTAGAAAATAAATGCAATGACTCATTACAAATATATACACCTGGCTGATATGTGAACTACACGTATGGGGTATCTACAGCAGCGTGGAACATGTAAGATGTGGCCGTAATGGTGCAAATGAGCAAGATGTAAAAAAAAAATCCATTGAAAGTGGCTGAAAGCTCAGTGTATACTGTAGAAGCTACTGTGCTCCTATTGATGTCCTTGTAGAAAGTGGTAGCAAACACTTTTGAGACCTCAACGTTTATCGCCCAAGTTAACTTTAACAGATTAAGTGCTGCATTGTCATGGGCTTAAAGCCGAGCTGAGATGCTTGACAGTGTTAGAGAGAGTATAATGTGTTTTTTAAAAAAAGCAATTGGGAAGATAAGAGGCAAGCTTGAGAAATCCTCTCTCCAGTTTCAGCAAGATGCCAGAGATTTAGCAGATAACAGGACATTATCTGCTCCTCTGTCTCCCCCTGCGGCTCACTTCACACTACTGCTGAGCTGGCAAGTCATTTACTCTTGTGACTGTGAGTGTGTGTGTGTGCGTGTGTGTGTGTGTGTGTGTGTGTGTGTGTGTGTGTGTACAGCACCTAAAAAGAGGAGGCAAAGCAGTACGAACATCTCCCAGTTTGTCATGGACTGTTTAGCAGCTTTTCTTGATTTGTTTATCCTGTTTATTTCCTTTTTATTTTTCCTGATTTATCCTAATTTAAAAAACAAAACTTATCTTCTGCACAATATGACACATTTTCATGGGGCAGCGGTGGCCTAGTGTTTAGGGTCTAGACCACTGGATCAGAGGATGATGGGTTCTAATCCCTTACCAGTAGGTTGCCCTGAGGTACCCTTGAGCAATCAATCCCATCACTGCTCCCCGGGCGCTTTCAATAGCTGCCCCCTGCTGCACGTGTGTGTTTCACCGCTCTGTACTAAATACGGTTTAAGACTAGTCAGCAGTTTCGTACAGTTTACAGTACTGACGAAGGATTTCTGCACACATGACTAAGCTTGAATTGTCTCAGAGCAGCTTTATCATACATAGTGATGGGGACGGTACCGTTCTACTAAGGGCAACCTACTGGTCTGGGATTTAAACCTACAACCTTCAGCGGTGGCCTAGTGGTTAGGGAGTTGCCCTGCATCGGAAGATTGTGGGTTCGATTCCCTCACAACTAGGTTGCCCTGAGGTACCCCTGAGCAAGGTACCGTCCCCGTCACTGCTCCCTGGGCAGCTTTCAATAGCTGCCCACCGCACCACACGGTGTTTGTGTGCATGGGTTAAAAGCAGAGGTCCAATTTCGTTGTGGTTCATGGTGTGCAGTGCTGTGACCTCGCAATGACAAAGGTTGTCACTTTCACTTTCATATCCTGGACCTAGTCTCTAACCTCGAGGCCAACGCTGCCTGATATTGCTCATCTGTAAAAAGGATGTGCACTGATAACTTGATAACATGTTTATTGGTTGTTATCATCTTCAGCATCCACTGTGCATTCTTCTTCTTCTTCTTCTACTTCTTTGTCTTCCGGCTGCTCCCGTTTAGGGGTCGCCACAGCGGTCTCCCTTTCTTCCTGTCCTCTGCATCTTCCTCCTTCAAACCGAATTACAAACAGCATCAAACAGCATCCACTGTGTATAGTAGAAAAACTCCTTGTGTGTTGGCTAAAACACCTGATTCTGGATGTTGTTATTACAATGTAGTCTTATAAAGGACAGTGCATGTCCAATAATCTCATACCTGAAACTAACACAGGCAAATATATCTATTGCTTTATGTCTTTTGGAGGTCATTTTATTCTTTCAGTGAATATTGACCATGTTTGCACAGTCCTCTGAATGTTGTTCTTGCTATGACAAGCCAAGAAGCATGTAACCCCTTACAAAAGTCATTTTTAAATGCTGTGAAGAACCATTACTACTAATTTTAAGAAACATTTTAAAAGAACTAAAGTTGAGGAGATTTTGAGACTTAAACATCCAACAAATATACTAATAAATCCACTAATATTATGTGTCCAGCATGAAGTCCACCCTGGCCAGTTATGGATGTATCTTTAAGGTGGTTAGGGAGTTGCCCCGCATCAGAAGATTGTGGGTTCGATTCCCTCACAAGTAGGTTGCCCTGAGGTACCCTTGAGCAAGGTACCATCCCCGTCACTGCTCCCCGGGCGCTTTCAATAGCTGCCCACTGCTGCATGGTGTTTGTGTGCATGGGTTAAAAGCAGAGGTCCAATTTCGTTGTGGTTCACGCTTGCTGTGCTGTGACCTCGCAATGACAAGGGTTGTCACTTTCACTTTCACTTTAAATATGCAGATAGGCTCTCTGCGGAATATTGCTTTAAAAGAGTTCTGGGTCGGCCAGCTAACTGAATGTTTATAAATCTGGAGACTGCCGTTTGTAGAGGTTATTAAACTTCACCTGTTCTCAAACTTGACTGGATTCATCGACTCAAACTGTCTCAATAATTGTATTCAATTTTATTTTAGAATCATTCCAGGATATGCTGTGCCAGCCTGTGATTTAACTTTACTGCTAATAATCTAACACGAGCGAGACTTGCTGCAATGCTGATGCATATTTACGGATGCGTTTCTCATCCTATGTTTTTGCACAAATGCTTTGTGGAGCATAACCACTGATGAATTTCAAGCAAACTGCATCAACGAATGAAGTCTGAATGAGAAATAAAGATAGAAACATGAGATGTGTAACTGATGCAAGTCAGAGAAACGTTTTATGATGATGATGAAGGGCTTCAAGATTGAATATTTCTGCATTATTATACAGACCATAAATGGTATTTTGTATTTTTTAGACTTGGGGCGCTATCGTGGTGGGGCGATTGAGTAAATCTGTTGAGTTTAGAAAGGAATCAGACACTGCAGACCGTTCATTTCAGCAGGCCTGTCATGACTATGATTTTGCTTGATGCTTATGTGCCACAAATATTCATAATTTTTGCATGATATGTCTCAACAAATATCCTTCTGATTTTTTTTTTATGAGCATTTGTTGCAAAATGAAAAAAAAAAAAAAGCAGTCAAACGCACCACATTAGTAATAGTGGTTGGATCAAATTCCAGTTAGACCATACTGGGGCAGCGGTGGCCTAGTGGGTAGGGAGTTGCCCCAGATCAGAAGATTGTGGGTTTGATTCTCTCACCAGTAGGTTGCCCTGAGGTACCCTTGAGCAAGGTACCGTCCCTGTCACTGCTCCCTGGGTGCTTTCAATAGCTGCCCCCTGTTGCACGTGTGTGTATGGGTGAAACGCAGAGGTCGAATTTCGTTGTGCTGTGCTGCGTTTCACAATGACAAGGGTAGTCACTTTCACTTTTTTCACTTTTTCTTTGTAACAAACAGGCTGTTCAGGCCCTTCAGTATCAACTTTGCAGTGCCTATAAACTCACATCTGTAGGACCGACCCATTAAATTCACCAAAATCTACTCTGAGACATTTTAAGAACACAAGGCACTGATTTCAGTTCAAGAGATGGAATTAAATGTTAATCCCTTCTGCGATGATGTTGTTCTTTTAAAACGCATTTGTAATGTAAACCAAAGATATACGTTTTAAAATGCGTGAAAAAGACTGTCTGGGCATTTTAGGTACATTTGTAGGCTTTAGGCACACCCAGAACAATAAAAATCACATTGATTTAGTTTATTTAAAACTAATAAATAATTGAAAATGTTCTTATTCGAATGTGAAAATGAATATCAAAAATAAAATCACTATTTTCTAAAAAATAAGTGCTCACACTGGTACATTTAGACCTACATGTTGGTATCGCTGATGCTTAGGCTCCATCTTTCGTTAAAGACCTGTCTATTTAACGGCTTCGTTTCTGTCACTCTAACCTAGCCTACCTGATGAGAACCTGAGATCTTCTGTTCCTGCACTCAGGTAACATCATGACCTTTTCTACTTCAAGCCAAGACGGATCTGAACGGCCTCTTCGGCCTCTTTGAGTACAAACATGGAAGATGGGCATAATGGGCACATGATCTTGACCACTATCTGTTGAGGCTTCATGTTGAGGCTGTACTTTCTTGAAAGTCGTTCATTTCATGACCCTTTCCTTGCACGGCGGCAACCAATTCGTTTCAGGAAGATCGGTTTCTATAGCTTTGTTATAAAATGCTGAGAGAAAACAGAACGTATGTATATCAGAGGCAGTGGTGGCCTAGTGATCGGAGGGTCGTGGGTTCCAGTCCCGGACCAGCAGGTTCCCCTGATGTTCCCTTGAGCTTTGTGCGTTGTGCTGCGGTGGTAAATAGTCACTTTCACTTCATCAAGGAGAAAACAGAGTGCAATAAAGATGCGTTCGGTGTGAGCGAGTGAAGTGAACGATGGAATAAATGGAACATGACAGAATCGATGTGGGGCCGATGCTGCTGCATCACCTACTCCTGTGAGGGAGTGCGGGAAATGACAAAAAGGCCTTCAGGACTCATCCAAATTGGCATGAAATTATCTCCCTCCCCACTGCTAGAGATAGCAGCTGCTTCGCTTCGCTTTTTTTGCACGACTCGCTTCCTTTCCTCGGGCTGCTTTGTAGAACGGAGTTGCTTTGCAGTTTCAGCGCATTTGCAAAGTGAGTTTAAGAAAGTTCATTTTGAAAGGCATGAGTGCCCCTTGTCCCTACTTACCACATCACAGGCCCATTTCTGATTGCTCACACGCAGCAGCGTTTTGACAGGTTTGTGCACAAAGCTCAACCTCGTGTAGACCCCGGTAGGGTCAAAGTTTTTTGTTTTTTTATGGTTTTTCAGTTTGTTTTTTAAAGAAATGTCGAGTGGGGCCGCGGTGGTCTAGTGTTTAGGGATCGGCCCCAGGATCGGAAGGTTCATCATTGGTTCAAATCCCAGACCAGTAGACTTCCCTGAGGTACCCTTTGGCAAGGTACCATCCCTGTCACTGCTACCCGGGCACTGCACATAGTGTGTGTATAGGTTAAAGGCAGAAGTTGCAGTTTGTTCTGTGTTTCACGATGACAAGTATTCACTTTCACTTCACTTTTACTTGATATTGGATTAATCAGCATAATTTTCCAGTAATTTGTGACCAAATGCTAAAGAATTCTGACTTCCATAACATCTTTCTACACCAAAACATGGAAAGGAAGTGGAAAGCGCATGCAGTATGTCACAAATTATCATTTGACCATTCACAGTACCGTGCAAAAGTTTTAGGCAGGTGTGGAAAAAATGCTGTAAACAAAGAACGCTTTCAGAAATGGAAGTGTTGATCATTTATTTTCATCAATCAACAAAATGCAGTGAATGAACAAAAGAGAATCTAAATCAAATCAATATTTGGTGGGACCACCCTTTGCCTTCAAAACAGCATCAGTTCTTCTAGGTACACTTGCACACGGTTTTTGAAGGAACTCGGCCGGTAGGTCGTTGCAAACATCTTGGAGAACTGAGCACAGATCTTCTGTGGATGTAGCTTCCTCACATCCTTCTGTCTCTTCATGTGATCCAGACACACTGGATGATGTGGAGATCAGGGCTCTGTGGGGCCAGAAGAACTGATGCTGGTTTGAAGGTAAAAGGTAGTAACACCAAATATTGATCTGATTTAGATTTTTCTTTTGTTCGCTCACTTTGCATTTTGTAAATTGATCAAAATAAACAATCATTATTTATATTTCTGAAAGCGTTCTTTGTTTACAGCATTTTTCCACACCTGCCTAAAACTTTTGCACAGCACTGTGTATGTTTTCGTATCATAATTGCATTAATATAATGTTGGGTTTACTTCTATACTGATAAATGAGGTTCACAGCAAACTTGATTAGGAGTGAAAATGAGAATTGTTTTGATAGTTTGGTAATATGATTTACTGGTGGCCTAACAGTACAGGCATTGGCGCTTTAAATCATTATTACTTATAAAACTATAAAACTGTGTTCCTTCAGAATTTGTCCTTCAGTGCTCAGATCGTGCTTTTAGCTGCTGTGAAAGATTGAATGATTTTGGTTTGGCACATTCAGAATGGACAGGTTTTTG
The DNA here is from genome assembly GCA_017165825.1 of Hepsetus odoe. Classification (NCBI taxonomy): domain Eukaryota; kingdom Metazoa; phylum Chordata; class Actinopteri; order Characiformes; family Hepsetidae; genus Hepsetus; species Hepsetus odoe. The sequence continues at coordinate 4,098,539 of CM029373.1, read as the reverse complement.
ATTCCAGTATGCAGCTGGCCTCAATTGGCCTCTGTATTATTAAAAAAATGTCAGACTGTGAGACACAAATGGCCCTGAGCAAGGTACCATCCCCATCGCTGCTCCCTGGGCGCTTTAAATGGCTGCTTCCCGCCGCACGGTGTGTGTGAGTGAAAAGCAGGGCTTGAATTTCGCCGTGCCTCATTATATGCCGCGCTATTTATTAAAATTACATAAGGCACTGGTGCATTAAGGCTAATAAAAGTCCGTCTGAACGCCAGAATCGGCCATAAAGATTTATGATCAGCACAACTGAAGATATTCATCACCTTTGATTTAAACCAAGCTTAAAATAACCAACATACTTCATTAAATTAGACCCCTAAATGGTCAACCAATCAAATCTGACTTCTAATGAACATTACAAGGTTTAAACAGGGAACTGCAGATGCAAAATGAACCTTTAATGAACCAAATGAACCTTTACGCATGGACTGAAAGCACGAACTGAATCATTTCGATATCACAAAACCGATACCATACGCCTGATATGATCATAGTTTATTTCTACACAGTAAAAGACACATAGTTGATGCATTTGTATCTTTCTTTACCTGTAAGCACAGAGAAACCCTACACATATACATGGATGTATATATGTATATGGGTGTATAATAAAGTGCAAATCAATCACAAAGTTCATGCGTAACATTAGGAACGTCAGAACAAAGAATCCATCGAATGCCTTGCAAAAACAAATTTACCTGCCTAGTTTGGTTTTATCTTGTTAGCTACCGGGCAAAATAAAAACACCAATAACGAACAAAAGGAAAAGCAAAAAACATTAGTATGACAGGTTTATCCAAATGGAAAAAAATATATATATAATAAAAAAATCAATGAATAACAGGAACATAAGCGATATCAGTGATTTCAAGTTTTGAGAAAGTACCATTCAGTTTAATGGCTGATTAAGCCTAGTCTTTCTGTCCTCTGTGCCCTGCGTTACAGAGAAAAATGCCACTAGTTCTTGGTAAATGACTGACAACAAAGTAGCCACATATCAAAATATGAGCTCTAGAGTAGTGCACCTTCTTCCTGGTTGTAGTGATTCTTTTGGAAAACACGTGTGGGTATGGGTTCACATTCAGACCGACCTGCAAAGGATTTCATCTGCCCGTTATTGTCATAGTGACGCTCTCGAATGCCGCGATTCAATAGTGATATTTCACTTCTCAAAACAACTATTTGGATCTTGCTGCGTTGTGCTGGATTTAATAATATAAAAGGTTCAATCTGACAACAAGTAGGGGCAGTCTTTGCTTTTCCACCGTAATCACAGATAAGGGCACGATGCTAGTCAACCAGAGGACCGTCATAAACTTTCAGGGCCTCAGGCAGTCGTTCACACCAATACAGACTTTTGATAAAATATACATTCTCTAAAGTTTACAAAATCCCTTATATTGAATTTTTTTTTTTGACATTTTTTTTTATCTAACATACGTAAGTAGTAGGCTACACTGAAATAGGCTTTGAAAGAAAAGAACACAGTTACATCCACAGAGATCAACAAATGCAATGCAGTGATCCAAATAAAGATTATACATGTAAGTGCGCGATACCCCTTGATACATTAAGGGTTGTGTGACTATTCGCTAATGAAATGAAGCACACCGACGATGGGAACAGGAACGGCCAAAACGTGCTCCAGGGAGCTGGAACTCTTTGAGGTTGCATAACAAAGCTTCACTCTGCCGTTTCTTCGGAGGCAAAACCGCAGCCTTTCACTGCAGCTGGAGCTGGATTGGCCTCCCTGGTGCAGAATAAATGTGGCTGAAAGATGGCACCATCAGTGTTCGAAAGATCAGACGCACTATACGGAACATTATAATTCTTGCCTCGAGAGTGCTCTCTCTCCACCAACGCGGTACCCTCATGAGGAGCGCGGCTGAAAAAAGAAAACAAACGAAAAAAAAAAAAAAAAAGCCAAAACTCATGGTACCATCTTTTGAAGGTTGTTGATACATTACACAGTGGGGTTAGAAATAGGTTTAGCAGCAACTGTTTGGTACAGCAAGATCCTTGGTGTTTGATAGACAGAGATCACCCTCAATCCCTAAAACAGCAACGCAATAGTGGAGAGACCTCGCTCTCAGAAACACTTCAACTTACACAATATCCCTGCCTACTCAAGTATACAACAGCTATAATGGTCTCTCTATTCCATCAGCTCAATGTCGTGTCCAAACTCTGAGCTGAACCTGCGTAAGGTAAAAGAGTTCTAATTGTTTCAATGCCCTTTTATAGTGGTCCTAAGAGATGGAAAGTGCATATAAAGACAGAAACCTTATTGTGTCCCCAACCACATACACCAAGATTTGAGTTCAAGACTTAACTTACTTAACCCTAATGCAAGAAAGAAGGAAAGGTCACTCTTTAAAGTGAGAAATACTGGCGGCGGGATGGGGGTTAACCTTGCATTTCATTTGGGGTGGCGTTGGGGGAGGGGGGGTTAAAAGGTTTTACTTTTGGCTAAAAGTCTCAGCTGGCCCTTGTGCTCACTCAGGGCGTTCTAATATGGATTTTAGTCGGAAACCTTCGATGGAGATTATTGCATAGTTTGGTGAGTTTGTTTTAAATTTGCACATCATTTGGTTTAAGAGAAACAGTCATTCTGCCAGTGTTCATTTCGCCGACGAAAACAATGACGAATGTTTCCACCAACATGATCTCTAAAGATGGACACAAAAAACATGAGAGGAGGGGTAACGGGGACAGATCCTTGTCTTATTATATGACGCACACACACATGGAAAAATAAATAAATAATTGCCACTACGCAAGTGGACGTAAGGCATGTGCACTGTCTTAACGTATTGGTCTCGCCGATGATTAGCCTAGGAGTTTTTTTCAAAAATAAATCTATATTCCCGATAAGCCGTCTCGTCGTATGTGCAGGATGGCGCCTCAATAGACTTCTTTGCACCAAAGAGACAACCAGGTGAACAACTGCCCATCTCCTCAAGTCATAAAACCTCCAAGCGCTGCACAAAGCAGCCGGCGAACTGTATAAAGAAGCCAGCAAGATGCAGTGCAAAGTTAACTGGAGAAAATGTGTTTCACTAAAACTGGGAAACTTCGGCCACTTTTGCTTATTTTTGCAGATGATCAGATTAGAAACTCTCACCTATGTCCCTTAACATGATCCGAAACGGAAGTTAAGCACATCTACCAAACAGAATGCAAAGATATAGTGTATCTAGTCTTGGGCCTGGAATAAATCGGAACAAATCCAGTCTAATTTCATCTTCAGGTCTTATTGGACACTGCAACCCATAAGCACACTGGCACTGATACAAGCTTCTAGGCCAGGCTTAGCTTTTCAAAAAGAACGCATCAAAACCGGACCTAAGCTGACTCGCAGTAGTTTAGTCAGCGGTGGACTCTTTGTGCAAAGAAATGTTATTGAATAAAAATAGCCGTAGTGGTTTTGTGGCAGTTTTATTGGATTTGGCCCTCGGTCTAAAGTCATCTCCAGCCAAGCACGAGCTTTACATCATTGCCCCCAGTCTTAGTTTATCTGCTCTTCCCCACGAAGCACTTAAAAAGAGATATCCGCTCTCCACCGTGGGTAAACACTCGGAGAGAAATAGGCCTTTCATAAACATTGTATATTGCATAGTGTCAAGAATGGCTCCAGAAAACACTTTGCAGCGACTGTCCCGACTGTTTATATTTGGCGGTGGACTATAGGACGGCTGAAATGCATCATCCACCTATTACTTACGACGTAAGCGCTTTCAAATACTGGATGTCAGTTTTTTTCTTCTTCTTTTTTTTTAAAGCTGATAATTATACTCTGAACAACAGTCTATTTTTGACCCTGCACAAATACACGGTAAGTGGCAAAGCTCCCAACACTTTTTTTGTCTTTCAGTCTTATTTAGTCTTATTTAGTGGTCCCATACAACACCTGCCGAGAAGGTGACCTGACTCAAATGACCAACGTGTTCCCCCATGACCAGCACAGAGTCATTACATGGGTCTTATACAGATTTGAGAGTGAACGGTCCCAGAAATCGAAGCTAGCCCCTAAAATGGGCGCTCAGCGATGTCGCTGTTGCTATAGAAAGAAAGAAAGAACATGTATATCTGGCACTCTAGCTGAATGAATGTAGAATATCCACAGAAATGTAATAAAATAAACACTTAAATAATATAGTAGGAAAATAAATAGGAATAAATCCAAAGGCTTTCTTTTCTTAAATAGACAACTTGTTTGGCTTGGCAGCACTGTTTAAACAGTGTGCTTCAACCCACCTCTGTATGTCATATTCACCAGGGAGCAAGTTGTTCATCTGTCCAATATGTTTCCCAGGACGTGACCCAGACATTGCATCGAAGGGTAAATGACTTTCGGAACCAATCTTCTGTCGAATTGTGGCAAGAGGAAGAGAAAATTTCAGAAAAGTTAAGAAAAGGCCCAATAAGTTCCTTTGAACCACTTACGAGTTGCGTTTTTTTTTTGCTTTTTTCTTAGAAAAATAAGAGATGTTTTAAAGCTCCTAAATGGTCCCTTCCTTCGCATCTCTGATCTAATGCGTAAATATGGATTTTTTAAAATTTTTTTAATTTTTTTAAAATTTTTTTAAGTTATGCATGGCTCACTGACACCTAATGTTACCGCACTCGGGGTCTATGAGATATGGCATCTGGAGTGAATTTCAGTTTTTGGTCTTTTTATGAATTCCTGCACAAAGATTTTTTTCTTTTAAAGATATCTCTCACCCAATGGGTGAGCTTTCACAAAAAGGCTAGTGGCAATTTAAGAGTAACAGCTAAAAATAGTAAAATATCTGTTAATAAATAAATAGTACACTCTCATATTTATAGCACATGCCACCTATTTCACATTAACAATAGATCCAGTATATATACACACATTTTCTTGGTTGTAATCTCATTAAGATATATTGATTATAAATGACTTTCTATATTTATGGTATCATTTTTTCCCCCCCATCATGAAAATAATATATTTTTAATCTATCTAAGAAGTCTCTACACAATGGCCTGGATGCTTGGGTAATCGTCGCGGCTGACAGTTTCCTCACTGACTTTGTAAACGAGGCTTTATCTGTGCATGGGTCTCTAGACGTGGAAAAGCTCGGTTGATAAATTAGTCAGATTTCCATTTTTTCCTTTGAATTTCGCTTTTCTGCGACTGATAAATCAAAACCTTTGACGTTTGAGCTGTTTTTATATAGGTGCATGCCGTTTTTCCAGTTTCAGATAACGAATGTGGTCCTGCTTTGGGATGGGGAATGAACCGTTATCGTGTTTCGTTACTGTTTTGCAGTAGGGTACATGTGCACAACAGCTAACTGTGGAGCAGGGAAGGGGCTGGGGTTAAGAGCTGTCACCAATGTTGCGTTTTTTGCTGAAGAGATTGGCCGCATCCCTGTTGCGTAGATTAGGCGGGTTTTTGTGTGCATGGGGACTGACAGACCATCGCCAACCTCCGCGAGTCTCCGTCCCAGTAGGTACTACAGCGGACGGGCAAGGCTTGTTTTGCAGCAGCTGGAAGAGCATGGCGATCTCAGGCCCTAATCGGGTCAGCAGATTCGCCCTCACCAGGTCTACTGTTTCTTCGTCACACTCCATCAAACTCTGCAACAGCTTCCCATAAAACCTGCAGAGAGCAGAGAACAGAACACTCCCCAATAAGCCAGCGCCACATTAGCATGTTTAACGACATTAGGCAGACCCATGCAGCGAAAGAACACTATTAAAAAAACCCTTGTGTAGGCTTCAGTCTTGATCTAAGACAACAGAATGGGAAACAGATTTTGGAGTTACTTGAGAGCTGCATCAAATATTCAATCAATGGTCAAACTTCGAAATGTAAAAACAGGAAAGACATGTCCAGATAATCCTATATCCAAGACTTTTTCACATATGGAGGAATCTGATCCTGGATCAGTTGTCTGCAGCACTGGTGCCTCTGTGCCGATATAAGCTTCACTGATGAAGCTGTACAGAAATGAAGGACCTGATTTATGATCATGAAATGATGTAAGTGGGATATTGGGTCAATTTAATAAAAAAAAAAAGTTTTTTCTTTTTAACACAGTGGTTAAAAGGATATTTTCTCTGCTTTCCTGCACTGGGCACCTCTGGTCAAACAGAGCTTGTAATCAAGTCAATGTTGCCAGACTTGGGGACCAAACAGACTTGAGGGTTCCCAGTTTAGCTTTTTATTGCAATAATCATTTATTAGAGATGTTTTTGTCATTTAGTTGTAGTAATAAGCTTTATTATTATTATTATTATTATTATTATCAAGCTTTATTAAAAAAAGATCACAAAATTGTTCCTACTTTTACTAGACAATAATCAATTTTGAAGGCGATCATTTAAGACAATAATCAATCTTATTAGAAACTCAGCCCAGAAATGAAAAGTACATGCAATAGATGTTTAAATTGCTAAGTTTTTCAAAATATGATTTGTTAAAATGTGTTTAAAATATGACACAAAACTAAAAAGCCCCCAAATGAATCAAGTTAACGAAGTTAAATGAGAAAGTTGAAAAAAGAATACACTCACAACCTGTCCCTAACCATTATCCGGACAGATAGATTCTTCTAGATGAATCATCCACCAGTGTTCGAGAATTTAAGGGAATATACAATGACCTTCATTATTTTTAGACCAAGCTTAAGCTGTCCCTGCGGAAACATCTGCATCGCCCTCCAGATCCCGTGCCAGTGTTAAAGGTGCTGAAGGGTCTCACCTGTTAGGGAAGTGGCTGGGCAGCTGAGCCACCTCTGCAATGGCCTCCGGGTTTGACTTGGCCACAGTGCAGATGTCCAGCTTGCTGTAACACTCTTCCTGAACCTCAGAGATCATTCTCTGGAAGGTGGAACAGCGGCGGACTGTTAGAAAGACCTTGGAGGTGATGCCGTTGGCAATGCACTTCAGGCTCTCCTTCACAAAGGCCTTGCCCTGGAAAAGGTTTAGAAGGACGCACTGGGTTTTGAAAGTTGAAGTGAAATTGCATTTGAGTTTTAAAAGATCAAAATCTTTTTGTCCATGCACTTCTCTTCTGTTTGGACACAAGCCTTAAAAAATACGCCAGTGATTCACCAAAAGCTTCATGTAGGAAAACTGTAAGATGGGTCTTATCACCCAGCATCGTTTCTTCCATTCTTGTGACGGAAGCAAATACATTCTTTCTAAAAAGGCAAACTTCTTATTATGCAGAAACAGATACGCTGTCATAGTCCTGATGAACTGTCCAGCCCTCTGATGGACATTTTGAGGAAACCTTCTAGTCCGGGATTCGAACCCAAGACCTTCTGATCCTGGGGCCTCGTCCCTGACAACTAGACCACCTCTGCCCTGTGTACTGAAAGGTATGGCTGCAGAGACACGGTCACACGAGTCCTTGATCCGAACCGTCTACCATTAATGGCATGTTTTGCTGAGTTACTAGTCACATTGCAAATTCAGAAAGGAGCTGTACTTCCAGCAAAATCAGTCCTTCAGTAAAGTGTCCAGTTGAAAAGTGAGCAGGAACCAAAGCTGGTCTGTGAAGCAGGTAAAACCACCACTATAGCCTCTACTGACTTACAGAAAACCATAGAGTGGATTTTTTCTTTTGTCCTCATGAAATTGGTCATTGTTATGTCCTTATTAAGGTGGTAGTTAATATAATGTTTAAGGCATTCTGTCCAGGTCCTGAAGAAGAACCACTGGATGAGCTTCCTTGTATCTACTCAGATAGCATCTTCTCAAGAAGGTGTTTGTACTGTTTGTGTTTAAATGGAGCGTGAACATAAATCCTCATCAAATCTTGTACTTACCTGAGTGTCAAATTTAGCAGCACTGTAGAGAAAAGACTTGCAGATGTCATGCATTCCATCTGTGTCACATGTTGAATTTTCAAGACAAGCGAAGGCACCACAGCCCACCTGGAGGGCGCTATTCAAACAGCGTGCCACATCCGCTGCAAAGAAGACACAAAAGATTCCTGGACATATTCACCAAAACACCAGAACAAACATATCGGCCTCTGGGGAGCTGACCTGATTAACTGCTCATCCATAATTCAGTGATATAATTGATTATAAGTGAAGGTACCTTAGCAATAACTCTTAGATTTGGGCCTGATGGTGGCGAGTGAAGAATGAACTTTGGAACATACTTGTGGGAGATGGTTAGCAGGTGATCATGCAGAGAAATGAAAGCAAAAGGTGAAGATATTCCTTAGTGGATCAGTAGCTGGGCAACACGTTCTCGTTATCACTTTGCATTCCCACGAGATGTTTAAATACCATTCGTTCGGGGGAAAACCATGGGTCATAGCTGCACTATGACTAAGGATGATCTAACAGGAATTTCCATTGAATTCTGACACCAAGCCAATTTCCTTCTTGAAGAGAGTTAATATGAAATAAAAGCATGCTCCACTGCCCACTAGACATCTTAAAATATATAAAACTCGGACACGGTTAGGAATAATTACTCTATTTCCACCACTGGCAGGGGGTTTTATGAGAATTCCAGTAGTTTTATTCTGCTTTTGGACCCCAGTTTGTGACCCACTGAGCCCAAAGAAGGCTGCTGGGGTAGTCTGGGTGTGAAGTGTCCCTTGTTTGCCCCTGTAGGGAGCGATGGGGATGGGTGATGGGTGAGCAGGGAGTGAGGGGATGTGTGCCATACAGTATTGGGTTCTGCTGACTGTCGCTTTTGGCACGAGACTTGCTGTTTTCCATTAGCCTCACATGTGACAAGACAATAATGCTCAGCTTCCAGGCAAAGGCACCAAAACCACCTCCTACGCTCCAGTGCCAGGGACTATAAACACTTCACCGTACAGACTTGCACCGTGCGCTGGGTCAGGGTCCCACCCCATATGAAAAAAAAAAAAAAGGCGCGTGTGTGTGTGAAAGTGTTTGTGTGTGAAAGAAAAACTGGTGTTGCTTCAGAACCCATTGTTCTGGCTCTGATGGAAAAATAAGCCGTGTGTGTGCTGTGTCAATGCTGCTGGCAGAAGACAGACTTCTGAAATAACCAGAAAGCCCCTAAATGTCATAGGATGAATACATCTATTGTCCATAGGAGCAGACTGGGGCAAAATCTCAGATGTACGTGGCATAAAGGACGTTTGCGTACCGTATTGCAATTGATCCATGCAGCACTTTCAAGTTTGACATGACATGCAAAGCTGAGGTTGGCCGTGGTAAACTGACAATTTGATCATTTTAAAATGTGGCGGAGGGCCATCTTTCTGAAGTTAAACCTTTGCTGCAGCTTTGTTAACCGTGCGCACCCGTTCGACCTTAGCTGGGGAACTTTTTATAGAAGAATTTTGACAAATGGCTTCAATCTTCCCAGCATTTTGGAATATCAGCTGGATTTAGATCAACGGATATTAACAGAAGCGTCACTTGTTTAGCGTGGACAGGTAGAATTTTTAAATCAAAAATCAAAAAAAGGTCAAAGCAAGACCTGATTTAACCGGTTAGTTAATTAGTGAGTTAGCCAATCAACTTCTAATGTGTCTGCAACGTCAGAAATGCTTTCATTTCTTGAACAATTCTTTTGGCTATTTAGCTACGAATCTAACATTTCTGGCAAATATTAGAAGTCAAGAGTGCCGCAGAACGTCCATCCGACTGCTCAGACTACATCCGTGGCTTCGTTAAGACGGCGCACACTTGTGGATGATGTTTAGATCGTAAGAACTGATTCTAGACCAGCTTTCCACTTGTTGTTAGCCATTTTGGGGATGCATCTATAGAAAAAAATTGAAATTAAGCGTTAATCAAACAAAAGGAGCAAAATATGAACCGGAATCTGTCACGGCTGCCCAATTTTTTATTTTATTTTTAGACCTGTTGAGAGATTCGTGATAAAGCAACACAAAATTCACCTCCGGACAGTCTGAACAGCTGAACAGAACACAAATCAGACCAAATCTTCAAAAAACGGGTGAAGTTATAAAAAAAGAAAACTTTAATGTGTATCTTTATATCGGCTGGGCTGCCAGCCCCAGACAGAATATCGCTGGATTTCATTTATCCGGCTGAAATCGCAGTCACACACATGGCCATTTTTATCTACAAGTATGACGATGATTGGGCTCCAGCGATGGTCTTGATTTGGAACTGCGTCACTGAGTTTTGCCCGTGGCTACTGCATTAATGTTATAATATTAGCTTCAATGACTAACACTACTAATGCATCAATGCCTGTGGTTTGTGACGTTCGCAGAGGGGAAGGACATTAGGCCCTCGGTTTGAACCACCACACATCGGGCTGAACGTCAGAAGTAACCTCACAGGGGTACATTGTGCACGCAGAGCAGATGAGGCTCTGCACCGACATGCTGAGTGACCAAGACGATCTGCGAAATATGGGCACCTTTACAGAGCTTTTATTGTATAATGGAAATGAATGACTAACGTAATGTGAATAAAACTGGGTTCCCTCTCAGATAATGTGTGTGGGTGCCCTGATGAGTTCTGACAGGTCAAGACTAATTTGAGCTTGTTGGGGGGGGAATCAATAGACAATGAACCTTTTTGTCTTTGGTGCCTCTCTCGCTCTCTCTCCCTCTACCTCTTTTTCTCTCTCTCATCTGCTTGGCAAGTATATTAAAGCACACCAGCGCATGCTGCCCCTTCACCATCTACGGCAATTGACTCGACACGTGATACGACTCTTTCCCACACACAGTCTGATGAGATGAATTGCTGAGTGAATCATTTATATTTTGCAGTTACCTGTTCAGATTTCAGCGACCAGAGTTCATGACCCCACTGTGAACTCGGTGGCCCAGAGGTTACGCTAAGCTGTGCGGGTTGACATCATTCTCTACTGCTTTAACTCAGCACCACCGCCTGTCAGCTATCGCAAGATATCCGTCCTTTAAAAGAAGGCACCCTTATGTTCGGGTCCTCACCGACTCCTGAAACATTTCTCAGCATGATCATGTTTCCCTAATAAGACGAGCCCCCCTCCTCACTCGGGCGCAACACTGTGGCCCGTTCTCTTTGCGGCCTGCATGTTTATTTTCCAAAGTGTTTTCTCTATTTTAGGTCATACTGTAGCACCACTGTCTCTTTGTCTCTAAAGCACTGAGTCAGTACATGTCTCCCTGGCAACTAAGTACAACAGGAAGCTATGCAAATTCCAAGTGGAGCCTGACAAAGCTTTGCACGTCCCCTGTCCAGAGACGGAGCAGAACTGAATGTCCCGCAGCACACACCGATCCACAGTTTGACCAGCCGTCCATATTAATTACCTTCCCAACTTTCATGCACTTATGGAGATTAACCCCTTAAAAGCAAAGGCTTCGACCTCTAACTTATTACCCAGCATCAGTTACTAATCCCTTGACTGCCGTGAAACCAGCGTGCACACGAGGCCGCTGCAATTTACGCGGGATGAGAAAACTTTTCCCGGTGGGGTGGTGGTTAGTAGCTATCAGTCATTCAGGTCAGAGGATGAGCCTGAATGTGAGCTTGTCCCAGTGACCTACACTCTCTGCTCTGGCAGCAAGGACCTGTAAAGGTTGCCGTGCACCCATTTCTTTCTGACCCCACACTGCAGATACCAGAACCATCCTTCAGCAGATTTGCAGGCTCTCCCTGAGGATGAAGGGAGGCAGGAGAGCTGATCTCCTTAGCAGCAGGCCAGCGCACCCACCAGAAAGGCACAACCAAACCCATGCCCTGCATAATCCACCTTTCCTGCAAGCACACATCCTCTGCATCCAGCCAGGGCTGAATAAACGTGCAGGGGGTGCATTTAGATCCAAGTGCCTCAAATGGCCAATAGGAAAGTCTGCAGAAGTGATGCTCAGATGCATAAGGGGAGAGGGGGGGGGCACATGCAGGGCTCGTGAACAAGCGTATTCCTGCATTTCCTTGCTAGGAAAGTCCTGCAGAAGTGATGCTCGGATGCAAAAGGGGGGAATGAAAGGAGACGTTCCGGGCTCGTGCACGAGCACACCCCTTGCAGGCGATGCAATGAATGAAAATGCAGGGAGGTGCTCGTGCACGAGCCCCGGAGACCCTCGCAGGAGCTCGTGCACGGATGCAACGGGTGGGTGGTTTGTAGGGTGGGATGCATGGATGCACATATATACTCACAGGGGCTGTTGGCGGTGAAGCGCGCTCTCCTGGGCGAAAACGACTCGTTCAGGTCCAGCTCGTGCGCCGACGCCACAAGCACGACGAGCAGCACGAGACCCGTCCTCGGCGGCATCTCTGTCCTCGACGATCGCTCTCCTCTGGCAGTTGGGGGTGGGGGGCTCTGTCCGTCCTCCTCCTGCTGCTCCTCCTGCTCCTCCTCCTCGTCCCTCCTTCCACCTCCTCGGCCAGTTTCTCCCTCGCGTGCATGACAGGAGCGCGCGCCTGGCCCGCTTTATATACGCGGAGACGTCGCGAGCCCCGGCGGCCGTCGCCCAATCACGGCGCGCCTTGCCGCTCTCGCGCGCCCACCTTCAAAAAAAAAAAAAAAAAAAAAAAAAAAAATCATGCACAAACTTTCCCTCTGTCTGTCTGTTTCAACGTTTACTTTATGCAAATGAGGTCTCATTATTTTTATTCATTCATTTATTTGCATGTTGGCATTGGTCACAAATTTACAATTGTAAAGGAGTGCAGGAAGCCCTTTACCATTATACAGTTTCACTGTTGCAGTGGGTTCTTTAACACACCAGTATATTAAAGGCATAATTCCATTCCTTCAGTCACCCAGAGTTGGCCCAAGAATCAGAAGATTGTGGGTTCAAACCCCTCACCAGTAGGTTGCCCTGAGGTACCCTTGAGCAAGGTACCATCCCCGTCACTGCTCCCTGGGCACTTTCATAACTGCCCCCTGCTGCACGGAGTGTGTTTGTGCATGGGTTAAATGCAGAGATCCAATTTCGTTGTGGTGGGCCGTGCTGGGTGTACTCACAATGACGAGAATGGTCACTTTCACTTCTTCATTTACAGCCTGTAGCAGACCCTCTTATCCAGAGCAACTTCCAGATCCCAATTACAGGGACAGTCCCGCTTTAGCCCCTTTGGGGTTCAGGGTTTTGCTCAGGAGCCCATTGGTGATGGTGATGGGATTTGAACCTCCAACCCTTGGGCCATAGCCCAGTATCCCACCACTAGACCATCATCCTTCATGGCAGGGCTTCTATATGTACTGAAATCCTCAGGTTTTCTTCATACAGTGACCTAGATTGATATTAGTCAAGCGTTAAACTCTTCAGACGCCCCGTCACCATCACTGAGTCAGAAAGTACATAGAATGGCACATCAAACCTCACACTTTATTTACAATCCAAAAAGGAAAATGACCTCTTCCCCTTTATTAAATATGTCAGTGGTGACCGTATATTTACATGATTTCGCCGACTCTCTGATCTAGAGAGACTTACAATTCCTAACTACAGGGACAGTCCCGCAGGAGCAACTTAGGGTAAAGAGTTTTGCTCAGGAACCCAATGGTGTTCCCAGTGGTCACAGGAGATATTTTATTCACTATCCAAAAATCCCCAGAGAACCTGCTCATGATGCCTCACAGTGAGAAGGTCCTGGGTTCGATTCCCAGACGGGACAGTCTGGGCTCTTTCTTTCTGAAATGTGTATGTTTTCCCTGTGTCTGGGTTTCCTAATGAAGCTCTGGTTTCTCCCCACCATGCAAAGACATACACGTCAGGTGGACTGGAGATGCTAAATTGCTCCCTGGGTGTGTGTGTGTATGTGTGTGTGTGTGTGTGTGTGTGTGTCTGCCTTGTTATGGACTGGCGACCTGTCCAGAGTGTTTCCACGCTTTTTGCCCTGTGAGAGCTGGGATAGGTTCTAGCACCCTCCCGTGACCCTAATCAGGACAAGCAGCTCAGAAAAGGAGTGAGTCTGTAGCCACACATGTACAACTTTCATACAACTTTCAATCTCATTTAATTTTTGCACCAGACCTACTGCAGCAGTGATCACCCTGCCAGCAGAGGAGAAACCATTTGCTCTTGGCAAATGAGTGAATGGTTCTTAATTGCGGTTGTTTCTTTTGCTCCTGGCATTGTTTAATTAACTAATATGTGGATCGTGTTTCGGCAGTGTGTGCAGAGCATCGCGTTATAGTCAGATCCATTTTTTGTTGTTGTTGCTGTTGTTAGATTCTTTTATCATGCTGGCATTTTGATGACCACCCCATCACCAACATGGAGTTTCTGTTGATGAAACCATGGAGAACTGTTCATGTGAAACAGCCTGATGTTTTATAATGGAGTTTGCTTGCAGCAGCTCATTAATGCACTCACATGGGAGGTCCTCAAGATACCCAGTTTGTAGTGTATTATTGCACAAAGAAGAACTGTTTTTTTTAGCATTAGTCCAAAAGGCAATTCACTCCAATTGGATGAAACATGCATTAGCTTTCACAACATGGGTGGTATTGTGCGATTGGGTGAGTCCTTCTTGAAAAATGGGAAGATTGTAAAAAGATGCTAAGCCTAAGATATGTCCTAAACCTAGCTGACATCAACCAAATTGCCCAAAGTTTATGTTAACTCCCGTGAATGAATAACAAAGCTCACATTTAAAGTATTTTCCAAGATGTGGAAAGAAAATGTTAGTAAGGTATAACTGTTGCAACACCCTGAAAACTCTGGGCTTGCACAAAATGGCCAGCTGTAGTGATGGAGTCCCAGTGCAGTTTAATTTATAACAACACTTGCTTAGCGGCAAGTAATTTGACTGAGATGTTTTCAAAGGTGACAGAAAATGTTCTACATAAGGTGCTAGAGGTGATGAGAAGTGAAGGAGAGGTTCACTAGTCATGCTTCTGCAGATCATACATAGGAAAATGAAGAAGACCAAAGGTTTTATATTGGATGGATAAGTGCAATAATGGTCAGCGACAGACGAGGTTAGACAGGAGTTCCCGTGAACGATGATGTCTGCTGATGTTATTGTGATCTGTAGCGAGAGTAGGGAGCAGCTTGAGGAGAACCTGGAGAGATGGAGATATTCTCCAGAGAGGAGTGAAAGTGAGTAAGACAAAGACAGAATACATGGGTTTGAGACAGTGGTGCTGATGAGAAGACAGGAGGTGGAGCTGGATGGACAAGGATGGACAGGATTAGAAATGAGCATTTTAGAGGGACAGCTCGGATTAGACGTTTTGGAGACAAAGTCAGAGAAGTGAAATTGCGTTGGTTTGGACATGTCCCGAGGAGAGACGAGGAGTATATTGCAAGAAGGATGCTGAAGATGGAGCTGCCTGGAAAGGGGAAAAGAGGAAGATGCAGAGGACAGGAAGGAATGGAGACCCTTAACGGAAGCAGCTGAAAGAAGAAGAAGATCTATTGGGAGCTGTTCCTGGACCAGGAATAAGGGAAAGGTCTGTTCCTTTACAGCAGATACTAGTAAGACAGTCTCTCTCAAAAGTCATTTCTGGGACTAAAGAGAATCAGCTGCTTTACAGGTCACTTTTCAAATTTGACTTGCATTGATATTTGAAATATCTACAAATATGCTCTTTTCTGTGTGTGTCTGATTTTCCCATTTAGCTTTGGCTAAGATTCCACAAAATTCTTTTTGCAGTTTTGGCTGAGCTCGGCAGTCCAAAACGGCTACCTTAGGAAAACATAATAGAACAACATACAGGGATTTGTACTTAGTCTTAACAAAATAACTCCTATAACACTCTGGAGCCAAAGTAAACGATCAATCTCAGGACTCAAAGGGGCATCAAAAGGTCATTTGGGTACGTGATTTGTGCCAACTTTTCTCGCTGAGTTGCACGCACCGCTCCATATCAAAACCATCTATAATATTCACCCCAGCTACTGCAGATCTGGCATATAGTACAGGCATGAACATGAAATGTCTTCCATAAATCACACATTTAAAAATCTACCTTTAAGCACTTTAAATGAATGGACTACAAGAAACATTTTTCAGTCTCTAAGTTATGAGTTTGTTAGAACATCAACTTTGATAATTTGATGACATAGTGATCTTCATCTGAGTAGCTTCCTACTAGTCTATGGAGCGAATGATTTGAAGAAAACATACAGATAAATCTTTTAACCAGTGTTTCAAACCGCTTGTCCTAAAATTAGATCTTTTTTTCGCCAAACAGACATTTCATTCAGTCTTAAACTCATAGTGTGGATATGTATATCATTATCAGTTAGTACTAAACGTACTGCGCCAGTTAACTCCTCCAATACCTGAAGTGAAGTGAAAGTGACTATTTGTCATTGTGAAACACAAAAAATGCTTCCTCTGCTTTTTACCCACACACACCGTGCAGCAGGGGGCAGCTATGTAAAGGGCCCAGGGAGCGATGATGGAGACAAAACCTTGCTCAAGGGCAACCTACTGGTCTAGGCTTGGAACCCACGACCTTTCCTATCCTGGGGCCGACTCCCTAACCAGTGGACCACCGCTGCTCACATGGGATGCGAATAAAAGTCTGTCTGTGAGATTTTAAAATTGCAATTTTGAATGCCACTTACAAATGCAAACAGAACATATGACCATATACTTAGATGACCACACACATTTCTCTAAGACCTTCAGCTTGAATGAGGCACGTTGTGTTAATGTGCTGTTGATCAAGCCTGTCACTGTTGTGATTGGGACTGACCCCTGCGATGGCCTATAAGCGACGCACAGGATGCAAAGCGGAGAGTAATCTGAAATGCAAAGTCATGCAAAGCTTCCTCTCACTATGCCCTGATTTTGAACCCAGCTGCTGTTTGAATGCAAGCACACACACACACACACACACACACACACACACACACACACACACAAGAAAGCTTTAAGACATCTGATTCTACATTGCAGGGTTGTTAACAAGCCCAAGCCTGTTGGGTACATTACCGACAAAGATTTTTTTAACAGTCCTTTTTAATTAACACACATCTGGATGGTTAAGGTGTCTCAGAGTCACCTTTTTGTGCGTATTTGTTATTGATGCAAGTTATTCAGTAGCCTGAACTACAGGAAGATGCCTACTGTAATCACACCGGTGTCCACTAGAGGGTCTGTGAGGAGTGTGTATCGATAAGCTACAGGTAAGGGAAGTGTATTGAGTCTGATGTTGGTTGAAAGAGAACCCTGAATATCTGAACAAGGCACATCCGCTTTCAACGGTGTGCCATCATTAGAAAATCAGATTTTAAAAAAATATTTTTTTTCAAGCATGGTTTAGGCTGATCACTGTATGCCAATGCACTGGTATATATTTTTGGCCCAGGAGAGAAGGACGAGGGAATAGACAGAGACAGAGCAAGTTCCTTTATATAATAGATATGGACATTTAGGATGAAATGAACTGGTTTATTAATGGGGGCATGAAATGAACAGTAAATGTTGTGTAGTTTGCTTAACTTAGGCCCATATTGTGTACAAACACATTTTATACGTGCATAAACAATGTTAGTTATCTATATACACATATATATTCAGCTTACAGCTCTTACCATTTGTGCTAAAACTATAAGCTTGTTACGAATTACTTTTCTAAAGGAAACGATTTACATATATTTTGCAAAGACAAAAGCACATTTAATTTTTAGGGATAAATAGAGATAATAAGTTAAACCACTTTTTCTTTTTTGTTGCATAAAACCACTCATAAGTGGACCTTCGGAGAAAAAAGTAGGACATGGGGCCTTAAATGTGCCATCACCATGCTGCTTTCAGCCCCTATAGAAAAAAAAATGACTCAGGTATAATGAAAGGGCCATTAAATTACATTTAATGGGGTGCTAAAAAGTTTAAAAGGTGTTTGATTTTACTTGAGGATGAAAGAGACCCTGCTGAGAATAATATATCTTAAGGTTCATGACTGATTAATAACTGGATAAAATAAGCCAAGAGTTCAGGGGGTTCAACACACATTTGCAGTTAAAAGTGTAATAACATAGTCGTTACAGCGTAATGACATTTTCAGGTGTCGGGGCCAGTCGATACCTATAACACAGGGTACTGGCTGACATGAGTGGCAATGATCTACAAAGCCCATCCCCAGGCCAACAGTTACCACAGTAGACAGTCTGGTCTCAATCAGCGCAAGGGAAGATTCGAACATGATACACAGTCTGCACATGTGGCCAGATGCTGCTGATGTTGCACTTTTGCAGACAGTGCTTTGTACTGAGTGCTGTGCTGTTGTGCTGCTATTATTAGGCATTCCGAATAGTGGGGGTCCATAATATTGAGACAGAAAAACTCCTCCGCTTTGCCCAATTTATTCAGAAAACTTTAACAAATTTATTCAGTCTATTTCTTGGATTGGGGGCTATAGCATCAACATTTTATTCATCATTTAATTGCTCATGTTTGTCCTTAGGAAGGACTAAGGTATCAAGAATTCATTACCTTCAATACAAGGAATGAATTACCACTGCGTATCACTGGTAAATTCTATGTCATCCTAACCAAGCAGTTATGTGTGAGTAATTGTGCTTGTTCCAGAATCTACACAGCTGACTGGCTGTTTAAATTCCATCCTGCATACATGTTGCTCATGTCAGCACTTTAAATTGTTCTGGATTCTGATGATAACTTACAGCATCTTGCATTGATTTCTGATAGAAGTCAGACTTTTGGGGAAATCTAGTGGTTTGGGACATTCCCAATTTGGGGAAGGACATGGGTACACATCCTGGACCAGAAGGTTACCCTGAGGTATCCTTGAGCAAGGTAGCATCCTCATCACTGATACCCGGGCACCCAGGATGTGGCTGCCCATGGCTGCACAGTGTGTGTGTGTGTGTGTGTGTGTTAAATGCAAAGCATGCATTTCCTTGTGGTTCACTACTTTATTCCTTGTTTGGAAGCATGTAAGTTCCCATTTTATCAGTAAATCTTATCAATACGTGTGTGAGGCAGTGAGGTAAACTGTCCTCGTTGCAGGGCAAGGTGTGAGTTGGTGGCTCTCGTAGCCATTTGCACACTTATACACTCAACATGACATTATAGATATATATGCATGCCCAGTAACTAGAAGACCCTGAAAAACAACTGAGTATAGTTTTAAATGTATAAGTGTCTCCATTTCAAGCAGATAAGTCTGGATATCACTGCCTGGGGGTGTTGCCAAGAGTGGGAAGACTTGCTAATACACCACCATATATTGAAACCCAACAACCCTTTCCTAGGAATGCATCTGAAGATGTTGACATTACATGCTGAGTCTTCAGGAAGTCCTGGAGATGAATGGGGGAAAAAGCAGATTGTCATCTCAGTACTTAAATCAAACCAATTGAATCTCTGAAAAGACTTTTGCCCCTGTAATATCCTGATGCCAGTTTGTTTGAGTGCAGATGTCTGAGTTACAGAAAAATGCCTTAAAAATTCAGGGATTGCAGGGAGACTTGGTCAAAACTCATACACTCCTAAACCAAGTGCAGCAGGGCCCTCTGCATTGGCACGCACATCGAACATTTACTTTATGTGCAAGATTTGCACACAGTGTCTTCTGCAGTACTGTGCAGAAATATATATAAATTCTGAACAAGAAATGATTAGAATAGACCATGATAGGACGTTGCAGCGTTTCTATTTGGCCAACTAGGATGTACGCATGCTGTGATTCCGCAGATTTACACTTCGGAAAATGGATTCTGGACAAGGCTCTTCAGCAAGTTTAACAAGGATAATGACATTCCTGCTAGTATTTGGCCAAAGCAACAGCACAAACATCTCTAAGACATAACAAATGTTTCTTTTTATATATAAAGAAGAATATAATGAGGGACTGCACTCCTCCTCATTCTTGAACAGTTTACATCAGAACCAAGGAGCCTGTAAAATGGTCAGCTTGAATCTCTGTTCCTCTCTGGACTTGCAGACACGTGGACTTAACATGTGCGTTACAGAAGAAATCCACAGGGCCATAGGGCTGCCTGATTCCGCCACTCATGTCGGCTGCAAAGGAGGTAATGTGGACTTTCTGCAAACTTCCAGAAAGGAGCTTGTGTATCCTCACACATCCCATGGATGTAAGTGAATGTCAAAAAGCATCAATCCAAAGTCTATGAGACAAAAGACCACAGAGAAATATATTCAAAGTTGACCTGTTGTACTTTTCTGAGTTTTGCCTTTGGTATAGTGTGTTTGATAGGTTTCTGTACATTAATACAGTGTGCAAAGCTATCTGGTGTCTAAAAAAGAAGATATTTAGTTTAACAAGTAATTATTTTCTTCAACAGTGTTCCTCCAGAAATTGTGGGCAGCTCGAAACAGGATTTTCACAGCGCTTTCTGTTGTTAGACGGAGCAATTTAGACAATACGTAGGCGAGAGGAGGCTAAAGGATACAGTGGCTTTGACAGACCGTTTCCAACTAAAAAACAAGATGAAAGAAGCCCTTTTCAGATTGTAAATACATGTTAATGTATTTTAGAAGACACAAAGTATACGGTTATTAACTCTAACAAGGAGAATAATAGATCCCCTCCAACTAACTAGTGAAATGTTGCTGATTTAGGTGTGTCATAAGCCAGAACCGAAGCTGGGATCTCGGAAAGAAGTAGGCTGACCCGCATGGCTTTCCTTCCTTAGCTTGATCAACAGCTCTCTAAAATAGGTGCCAAAGTTATTCAACTACTGTTCATATGAGCAAGGGTCAAGAAAGAACGTAGGCAGCTTGTACGATTTAGGATGAAATCTGTGGTTTTAGCTCAGGGCTTTAGAAGTGTATGAATTGCTGCCCGTGATCTTTTATATGGAGCTCTGGAGATAATAGCTTGGCTTTATTGAAGAGGATTGAGTCGGAGAGATTCTTGGAAAGCGCTGTGCACTGTTGAGACCCCCTACTGGGCTGAATTTATGATTTTCAGGCGGAGGGGTGTTGAGCGGTTGAAAGCCTCTGCCTATATTCCAAAGTGTTTTTGCTTTTGCAGGAATGACTAGATTTACTTTTTTGTCTTTGGTATTAACCACAACATCACTGTCTTTGTGTTTTTATTGTTGTCAGTTGATTTGCTGCTTTTGATAGTAGAGTCAAGTTCTCAACAAGAGGCAGAGCTGGAGGTGTCAGAGTTAAAGATGCTGAGATGTTCGTTGGGTGAGACGAGGATGGACAGGATTAGAAATGAGTATATTAGAGGCACAGCTCAGGTTGGACGTCTTGGAGACAAAGTTAGAGAAGCAAGGTTGCGTTGGTTTGGACATGTCAAGAGGAGAGACGAGGATTATATCAGGAGGAGGATGTTGAAGATGGAGCTGCCAGGAAAGAGGAGAAGAGGAAGACCAAAGAGGAGGTTTATGGATGTGGTGAGACATAAATGTGGTTGGTTTGAAGGAGGAGGATGCAGAGGACAGGAAGAAATGGAAATGGATGATATGGATGACCCTTAAACGAGCAGCTGAAAGAAGAAGAAGAAGAAGAAGAAGAAGAAGTAGTGAAGAATGCTTTGAGGTGGCGGCAGTTTATGCTTGGGGGTGAAGGAACTGCTAAATAAAAAAATAAGGCTAGTCAAGGCCTGTGTCTGTTTTGTTTTCTGGAGAAAGTTTGTTTTTTAAATGTAAAATTTTATTCATACTTTTGTAAAATCCGCAGTAACCACTGTGGTAATGTTGCATTTTAACTCCACTGATGCTGTCGCTGTCATCACTGGATTGGTTGGATTGTTGGAAAATAATCATGTACCAGTTATTCTCATTTCTCTGACACTGTAACTTGTTTATATTAACACATGTAAGATTGTTCAAATCATCACATTTAGGAAACTACACAGTCTAATCAATGAAAATGTAAACTTTCCTGCTTTTCATGATCCAGTCAAAATTCTGAAAAAACAATGTTCTCTTTACAATACGTTTTTCTGCCAGGAAGGGAAAGTCATGTTAAGTAAAGAAAGTGCTTTTTAAGATCCCATTTAAATTAGAAAATGTAATCCAACAGCGGTGGCCTCGTGTTTAGGGACTAGGCCATGGGACCTGAAGGTCATGGGTTCGAGTCCCAGACCAGTAGTCTAACCTGAGGCACCCTTGAGCAAGGTATCATCACCATCACCGCTTCTTGGGAACTGCTTACTTAAAATTAAGTTAAAGGGTTAAATAAAGAGATTGCATTTCGTTGTGGTTCACTGTTTGCTGTGCTATGTTTCGCAATGACACATAGTCACTTTCACTTTCAGAAATTCCTAGCTGTAGCTTAGCGAATGCTGATATCTGTGTTATCAACACCTTGTAGCTCAGTTTTTAAAAAAAACCCTGAAGATTTGATTAAATGATAATATTTTAACACTGGCGGGATGCTCTGTTTTTCAGTCTGTCGCAGTTGTCATATCTGCCTACTGTCTAAGTCTGTGATGAAATGTTCACGCAATGCAAATGGCAGCAGGTGTTTTCAAATAGCAGTGAACTGGATATATTTATGTTGCTGGCTATGATATGACAACTATATGGTGTTAGTGACCCATTACCAGGAAAGGGCACAGGCATACAGAAACCCACAGCTGGGAAATCCCAGACTTTTTGAGCATCTGAGTGATCCAGGCTGTCATTTACTGTATCTTAATGCTCCGTTGAACATCTGAGCAGCAGATGAACGTTCTCTACAGATTGTGTTTTGAGAATTAGAAGGAAACATGGCTTGAAGTCCTGCCGGAAATGTTCGCACTGTTTAGACTCGTGCATCGAGAAAGGACTGAGTCTCCTTGACAAATGTGGTTCACGTTTCCATCTTCGCACCTGGTTAATGACTGATCTTTCTTCCAGTTCTGTGGATGGTTGATTTTTAGCAAATCAGATTATGACATTATGACAAGTCCGAGCCGAAGCTGAATGAGCCTTGCACGTGAGGAAAACTCATGAATAAATGAACGAGAGGTTAAAAATACCCCCAAACAATCATGCTCACAGTTCAGTTCACTAAGATGATGATGATTGCATCTGCGTCTTTTTTTCCCTCCAGTTCTTCGACTTTTCTCAGATTCTGACCCATATGCCCTGTGGGCTCTCGTGATACCTCTCAATGAGTGTTTTCAATCATTGCATTTAGACCTCGCTGCTTGCCTTTACCAAGACAGCCCAGGCTTATTAGAAACATATTTGTTTTAATGCTAAATGGCATTAGAAGTTAAATAGATGAAACGAGATGGAGCTGTATCGCGTGAGCTACTCAGCCTTAGATCCGCAGAATGTGGTGTTTGTACTCTATTAAACTATTAAGTACAAAGATCCACTGGGAGGTTCACCCCCAGATAGATGCAAAGGACCAGGTTAGCTGCTGATCAATGGAAACAATCAGGCTGGATGCTTTAAAGATGGCTCTTTGTTTCATCTTTAACATATCTTTAGCAGGGGCATTATGGGATGTTTGGTTTGTGTGAAACGCACTTAATTTAAAGTGTGACAAATGAAAAATCTTGGCAGTTGTTCCTTTCTTCTTTCTCCCTTTACCATAGGGCACTGGTGGCCTAGTGGTTGGGGATTAGGCCCCAGGACTGGAAAGTCATCTGTTTGAACCCTGGACCAGTAGCTTGCACCCTTGCACAAGGTACTGTCCCCATCACTGCTCACTGGGCGCTGGATATAACTGGTTTTCTGGTCTGGTTACCATTAGCAATGAATAATGACGGCCATGGCGTAAAATCTTGAGGAAGTTCAGTGACTAATCTAGTTTATGGATCAGTTACATAGTAACAATGGTTCTGCTACTTTTGAAATGAGTGGAAAGATCTCCATTGTAGTTAACTGAAAAAGATTGGCTTCTTGGTGAACAGATTTAGAATCCGCATCACAAGGTCCCTGAATATAGGAACTCATCAGGATATTTTAGACCCTTTTCCATTTTTACCCCAATATCTAGTTACAAATTGTTTCAGTGATGGACAGCTGGCCTGGATTCTTTGACTGATCTGCTCCTGCATGCCCATGTTCAGCTGGATGCAATGAAGTGAAGTGAAAGTGACTAATTGTCATTGTGAACCACAGTGAACCACAACGGAACACAACCTCTGCTTTTCACCCAAACACACTGTGCAGCAGGGGGCAGCTATTTGGAGCACCCTTGGAGCAGTGATGGGGATGGTACCTTGCTCAAGGGTACCTCAGGGCAACCTACTGGTCTGGTTTTTGACCCCACGACCTTCCGATCCTGGGGACTAATCCCTAATCGCTGGGCCACCGCTGCCACCAATGCTTTGTGTTGTGACACATTCCTCACATAAACATCATAAAAATGTTAATGACTTCAGAAGCTGAAACCCAGTAGCCTTTCTGAAGGTTTGTACCAGATGCGAGGAACTTTGTTGGTCTCACTAATCAATCAGCCTTGAGTCAGCAACATTTTCTCATCAGTTCTAGTCAGAGGTTTGTCCTCCTGCGACCCCCTATCAAAGGATACTCTGCAATTTTGTTGCATGAAAGGACTTTGATTTTAAAAATGTTTCTCCTTCTATTAAAGTAACACTTCAGTGTTTTGTAATAACAGGAAATGTGTAATTTAATGATCTAACACTGAACTGCACTAATTGGTCAGCTTATTATTTCAATCATCTGTGTGCATTTCCCTGAACTTTCACCTTTTGTGGGTGGGTGGTGGTCTAGTGGTAGGATACCACTATGGAGCAAGAAGTTGCATCCTATCTTAAATCCTATCTCCAGCACTACCACCACTGGGTTCCTGAGTGAGACCCTCAGCCCCAAGTTGCTCCCAGGAGACTGTGTCTGAAACTGGAAATGGAAATTGCCCTGGATCGGAGTGCCTGCTGAACGCCGTAAATGTAAATGTAAACTTTAGATAAATAACTAGTGCTTCTGCATCTGCCTTTAGTCCATTAAATAAACAGTTAAATTAACATTTCCTCATTAAAGTAAAATAAAAAAATATCTGCTTTATTCTCATTCATGCTACAGTACTATAAACAAATAATCCAAGCATGTGAACAGTCACAACCTGAGGTCCGTCTTTAGTCCTTTGCCCTAAAATGTCCCCTTTGCTCCGGCCAGCTGGTTTTAGTTCAGGGCCCATCTGGTTCTATCTCCAGCGCAAGAATTTCAGGAATACGTCCTGGATCCTTGCCCACATCCGTTCACACAGAAGAGTGTTTTCAATTACATTCTCTTTAAATGGCTCTAAGGAGCTTGTGGTGTGTGTGTGTGTGTGTGTAGTGAGTGTGAGTGTGAGTGTGCAGCGTCGGTGCGTGGGCGTGTGCGCGTCTGAGTCATCCGTTCACACTGACAAGTGTTTTCAATTAAGCTCCTTAAAATGGCCTTGAAGAGCTTGTGGGCCATAGTGGATGGGAGAAAGGTGGGTGGGATATAGTGGTAAATGCTACTTAAAAGAGTTCTGTAACCCTAAATAAAAAAATGATAAAGACTTGTTTTGTGTGTGTGTGTGTGTGTGTGTGTGTGTGTGTGTGTGTGTGTGTGCTAATGCTACTCTCTCTCTCTCTCTTTCACAATGCCATGAAATATATTAAATAAAACTCTAGTAGACAAACACAGAAAGGATATTCCCTTGGTGTACCCACAGTGCATATCATGCGCAACAGACATGACAAGATGTATAAAACATTAAAAACAGCAAAAGTGAAAGTGACTATTCTTGTCATTGTGAGTACACAGCACAGCACACAGTGAACCACCACGAAATTACACTTCTGCATTTCACCCATACACACAAACACATGCAGCAGGCGGCAGCTATTGAAAGCGCCTGGGGAGCAGTGACGGGGATGGTACCTTGCTCAAGGGTACCTCAGGGCAACCTACTGAGATTCAAACCCATGGGTGGCCTTGTGGTTGGGGAGTTGGCCCCTGGTTCGGAAGATTGTGCGTTTGAATCCCTTGCCAGTAGGTTGCCCTGAGGTACCGTGCCTGTTACTGCTCCCTGGGCAGCTTTCAATAGCTGCCCCCTGATGCAGAAGAGCAGAGGCTCACAGTGTGCTGTACTGTGTTTCACAATGATGAGAATAGTCACTTTCACTTTTCACAGACCCTGGGGCCTAGTCGCCAACCACTGGGCCTCCGCTGCCCCTAACAGTTAGGAAAGGGAGACCCGACTGTGATGGGAGAGAAGGTAGTGATGTGGATGATTTTAAGGCTTATTATTTTCAGTTGATTGATTCTTTTATTTAAAGTCTCTGGTCATTACGTCTTTAATTGTTCCATTAATGTCACATGGTTTTGCATCAGCTGGGGACACTCACATGGTCCATCATGCTCAGATGGAAAACAGTTTGATTGTTAAGTCGTTACCTTTCACATGTGACATTAACAAGGAACACGTCTACAGAATCACTAAATGGCCGTAAAGATCTGGCGTCACATGCACTCTCCCACAGACTGAAGTGTCGGCCGTTTCATACTGATTTATGAACAACGAGTGGCTGTAACATTTTACTGTCGAGAGGACGTAAAGCTGCGTCTGACCTGACGGCTGCAAGAAACCCGAGCTTTCCCAGACCATCTTTGTCCAAAAACTCAGTTACGAATAGCATTGTTTTACCCTCTTTATTATTTTTCCTTTTTCCCCTTACAGGCTGTGGGTTCCAATCCCAGACCACAAGGTTGCCCTGAGGTACCCTTGAGCAAGGTACCGTCCCCATCACTGCTCCCCGGGCACTTTAATTATCTGCCCGCTTCAGAACAATGGCTGTGTTTCACGGTGTGTTGTGCCATGTTTCACAATGACAAATAGTCACTGAACTAAAAATCATGGCACTTGTTCCTTTTACTCCTTTCACCGCCTCTTTCTTTCAACAGTTGAGCAACTCCTGAGCAAACGGCATCTTTTGTCGATGTAAGACTGAACCGAACAAGGCTGTGGGTGTTCTGGTCTGGTTGCCATTAGCGATAAATAATGAAGGCCATAACATAAAATCTCGAGTCAAGTTTAAGGAAGTCCAGTACCTAATCAAATTTTATGGATCAGTTACGTAGTGAGGATGGTTCACTAATTAAGAATCGACTGGAAAGATTTCTGATGTGGTCCACTGAAAAAAAATCGCTTCTTTTACGAATACAGACTATCCATACACAGATGAATACTTTATTATGGTAGAAATAAACTCAAGTCAAAGTTCCAGAGAGCCACAGTATCGGACCCTCGTATCCAGGTAGTTGAATGATGCCGAATGATGCTGGAGCTGCCTGGGGGTGAAGGGCCTAGTGCTTAGTGACTGTGCCAGAGCTGGCGTTAGGACAGAGCGAGGCTCGAACCCGTAACCTGTTGGAGCACAGCCGAGTGTCCCTCCCTTCGGCTACCGCCACCCTATTTTATGCAACACAGTTTCTCAGAAAAACACTCTGCAGTGGCCTTTATTTACTTAATCAAGCAAAGATGAAACAAGACCCTAATCACTCACAAGCCGAGCGCTTCGGAGGAACAGTCTAACGGCGCATCACGTTACTCACTCTTTCATGAACTTGTTCATGGTTAATGACTTACATTGTAGAAGGACCTTTGAAGATATTTTTAACGTTTCCATATTTAGACAAAGTTAATCGAATTTCCTTTGGCAATAGGCACAAGAAATTTAATTTGAACACAGACCATAGTGGTCTTTGTCACCCTTGGCTGAATCCCAAGGTCTGTAAAGCTGCTAGAAGAAGGAGAAAGGCTGGAGAAAGGCGGCTCACCTGAAAAGTAAAATCATTGACAATCATCAGCATGCTGAACTGATAAACTGAAGCAGATGTTGGGTCTCATTGCGGGTTGTTTCAGGACTGTCTCTAATGTTCTAAGGATTAGCGGGTGTTCAGTATGTGTTATGGCGCAGGCACCTAACAAAGGAACTTGCTGTTGCAGAATAGAGGTTGTGTTTTTCTGCATTTGCAAAAAATGCTTGTTTTTGACTGTTCCTTTCATTTTAATATTCACTTTTATGCAAGCATTGCCAAAAAATTTGTTGTTGCATGTTTGATATCTGCAGATGTGGCCTGGATCAACATTGCCGACCTGTTCCAGCGCAGTCCTGGTTAAGATTCTCCTAGACGCACAGAGTTTAAAATACATACAAAGGAGCACATTCAAGAAAAAACTCTCACTCACTCGCTCAAAAGGCGGGACACACTCTGGACAGGTCACCGGTCCATCGCAGGACAGACACGCAGACAAACACATACACACACACACACCTTGGTGTCAGTTTAGCATCTCTAGTCCACCTGACCTGCATATCTGCAGACAGTGGGAGGAAACCCACACAGAAAGGACCTGAACCGCTCCGTCTGGGAATCCAACCCAGGACCTATTCGCTGTGTTAAATTAAACACTCTTACTCAATCAATCACTCACTCATTTTCATAACCGCTTGTCCTAATAAGGGTCGCAGGGGTTGGGGGGTTGCTGGAGTCTATAGCTCTCAAAGGCAAAGCACAAGGAAACACCTTGGACAGGTCAGCAGTCCATTGCAGGGCAGACACACAGACAAACACACTCACACACACACACTCCTACGGGCAATTTAGCATCTCCAATCCACCTGACCTGCATGTCTTTGGACGGTAGGAGGAAACCGGAGCTCCCGGAGGAAACATGGGGAGAATATGCAAAATCCACACAGAAAGGACCCGGACTGCCCCGCCTGGGACTTGAACCACAGCAACTTTCATAAAGGCCTTTACAAATGAGCAAATGCATAATGCAGAGATTTTAAAAGATTAAAGAGAATAGAAACACTATTTAACAATGTGTTTTAAAAGAAAGAAAAAATAGATTTAAAAGCAGAGATTACAAGCATGAGAACATTAGCCTTTGATAAGGAGCTGTTTCAGGATAGAAAGAGAAATACAACTGTTTTCAGCCTGGACTAATTCTGGGCTTGAGCTATCTTCCTCTTTTACACCAGCCGCCTCGTCCATAAACTTCTATGTTCTTCCTCTTCTCCTATTGCCAGGCAGCCCCTTCCCCAACATCCTTCTCCCAATATAATCCTCGTCTTTCCTCTGGACATGTCCAAACCAGCGCAATCTCACGTCTCTCACTTTGTCTTTGTCCGACCTGAGCCGTCCCTCTAATATACTCATTCCTAATCCTGTCCATCCTCATCACACCCAACGAAAATCTCAGCATCTTTAACTCTGACACCTCCAGCTCCGCCTCCTGTCTTTAATTCAGTGCCACCAACCCTGACCCGTATAGCATAGCTGGATTCATTGTCCACATTTTGATTTGGAGAAGGTTTTACACCGGATGTGCTTCGTGGCATGACCCTCTCCATTTATCTAGACTTGAAACCAGCACAAAGAAATACACTGGCTTGTGCTTCCCTAGTGGTTGGATTAGCTACATCTTATAAATACCCCAGGGCAAAAACATCCTTTTGGATAGAAGCTTTAAGGATTTAACTGTTGTTTTTAAACAAAAAATAATAATGAAATGAGAACAGCTCTGCAGCAGATACTGAGCTGAAATGCTTATGTAATTCCACTAAACAAAAAGCCCTAAAATTTACAGCGCTACGAATCATCAGGTCGTCTTTTAAGCCTTAAAAAGCCCCTGAAGCTTTCCCCCTACTAAATTTCAGTATTTGAAAATTGTCATTTTGAATGATTGATCATCATCCTTATTATAGGAAGCCTCTATCATTAATTATAGTTACCTCATAGCTGTGATGCAAAACTTTTCACACTTAAAACATCTTAACTAATGGTATAAGATGAGAGCTGTATCTATAAATCTTAAAGCTTATTATCTAGTAGCAACTATGAATAATTTGATAATAAGGTATGTATAGGTATGTTGGTCTAAGAGTGAAGAAGTGAAATTTAGACATGCCCTTGGGAATAAGGGGTTAATGGAATTGGACATTAATCTGTGTCCCACGCTGCTCAACATACTGTCAGCATTCCCGGACACCTTGCAGCAGCCTGGGACGACTAGCAGACCAAACATGAACCACTTGGCGTGTCATGCATTCACACAGTCAACAGCCGGCCCTTTTCTGCCAACGTCTCCCATCTCGGCAGGGCTGCACGGCACTTTTGGAGCGCGCAAACACAGATGGATTTTCGCCCAGGCATGGAAAAAAAATGGAGCGAATAAACGCAGTAATGAAAGCATGATGGAGCAGTGAAGGCCCGGCCAAGCCCTCAATGAGAAAGCCTCCAGGATAGGAAGATGTGCTGCAGTGTGCGTGCTGGGGGCTGGACCAGTGCCCATGCTGCTCCAAGAACAAGACCTCAGCTGGGCCAACCAGAACCTCTTTAACCCTCCCCTCCTGCACACACACTCACACACATACTCACAAACACATCATGTCCCACTCTCAACCCTCCTCCTCTCCACCAGCTACACCTTGGGAGAGCATTCAGGCATTAAAACCTAGACATGCAATAGGTTAAAGCCCTCAGCAAAGACAGCTCATAAAAAATAGCTCAGAAGCTGTGGTCATTCAGGCAGCTGAATCCCAGCCTGGGATTCGAACCCACGACTTCCCGATCCTGAGGACAAGTCCGTAACCGCTAGGCCACCGCTGCTGTATTTGGACTAAGAGATGATGGTTTGCCATTTTGGAGATCCCTAAAAGATCTGGCGAATATCGATTCAATAAAAGCAGCATTTAGGTTAGATTTAGGTTTAGTTATTTAGATTTCATAGAATCTACATTGTTCATCATAGATCTGTGTGCAGTATTTTGATGACAAAATATTGGCTAAAGCTCTAAAATACATTTGAATTTGTGTAGTATTTAGTGTTTTTGACCAAAGCATCGGTGCATATGGGTTCCCCAAGACAAAATGTACCTACCTATGTTTCCTAGCCATTGTTGCAAAGTATTATAACTTTATACGTTGATTCATTTCATGATTTTAAATAAAATCAATTAAGAAGAACAACTGGAATGAAAAATAATAATTAAAAGCAATAAATTATTTGCAATATATGTACATTTTTCATGCTGGAAATCTTCATTAAAAAGTTATATTTTCATATTTAAATAAACAGAGCGTAATAGAATAGAATATTAACTATGTCCGAATGTTTGATGTCCCTGACGCAGGCTTGGGCCTTCCTGAAGTTCTCCAACTGGGCAACATGCGTGCATGTGTATCACTGAGAACCATGGAAATAAAAGAGAATTGTCTGTATGACAGCCCTAGAACCAGCGTTAATCACACGGTGCCAAGAGAAAATAAAGGCAGTTTCACAGAAATGATGCAAGTACTTTCACAGGGTCATTCTAACCTTTCTGATGTTGTTTAATTGGCCTCTAAAAGATAAAGTTCTGATGTAAAACCATTGTGTGTCACAATGATGGCCCATTTGCGTCATCAGACGTGTTCAGATTCATTTCCTTTTTCTGTATTTTGATTTTACGGGGTTTTTTCTACATTGACACTTTGAGCTGTGCTCCTTTCAGCCGTAATGAACTTGCAAACAATAGTGAATGCAGTTTAGAGCTGCAGTGCAGAGGGACTGAACTGACTCGTGATTCCTTCAACACAATATCCTTATCGGCTTTGCACAATACAGTCATGTGACAAGCTGTTCTGGGGGAACATACACCAGCAGTCAAAAGTTTCAGGACACGTTCCTTACTTTTAAAATGAACAGAGAAAAATATCTTTAAAGACTTTATAGCACATTTCAGCTAATCCTTTAGGTGGATTTTAGAAAATGATCTTCCTCAAAGTGTCTGGTGTAGTGAGGAGGTGAGTGATTAAGTACTACTAACTTCCAGCATTATATATAAAGTTCCGTGAAAAAATATTTGCCTCTATCTGATTCCCTCTATCCCGTTAAATTGCTGATGATTTCCACACAGTGGGTAGTGCTGTCGCCTCACGGTGAGAAGATCCTGGGTTCGATTCCCAGATAGGACGTCCTGATTGTTTCTCTGTGGAGTTTGCGTGTTCTCCTCATGTCTGGGAGACCCTAGTTAGGACAAGCAGCTCAGAAAATGAGCAAGAGAGATTTCCAAGAAAAAGTATAAATAAAGTTATTGAAATGTCAGTTATGAAAGGGTTATAGATAAATCTCTCCAACTCTGAGACTGCAGCAAGTCTTCATGAGAAACATCATCACCAAATTGTGAAATAAGACCAGAAATACTGATAATTTATTCTGAAAGCTTTTAAAATGTGTTCCCAGAGAACAGATCAACATAGAAACTGTAAGTAGCTGCAAAGAGGCTCTCTCAGCGCAGTTAGTGTCAGTTCAGCAATTAAATACTGGGCTAAAAAGAGTGGCAAGGCTAAAACTACTGCTAAGCAAGAAAAAAACAAAAATGTCATCTTACATTTACCAAGAAAGGCACTGATTACCCCCAACATTTTGGGAAACTGTTCTGTAACTGTAACTTTGGGAAACTGGCTTTCCATAGTAAGAACATCATGCCCACAGTCAAACATGATGGTGGTAGTGTAATGCAACGGTAATGGTTTGCCCTATCAGGGCCTGGGTGAAGGACCAGAACATGCTAAAAGAGAACGTCCTTCCATTTGTCTGTGAATCTCAAGCACAGCCTGGTTATGTAGCAGAAATTACAGTTTAGTTCAGATTTTGTAGTGACCATGTCAAATTCCTGACCTCCACCCCACGGAACTGTTGTGCCAATAAAAAGGGAAATTCCTCCAATGTGACTGAATTCAACAAAAATGGAGGAAATCAGAAGCAAATTCTTTTTCACAGCACCATATTAGGCTAATAATATAAACCGATAACCTATAAACCTGGTCAGGAACAGAATCATCATTGGACCGTGCACACTTCACTGGGATCAACTCATACAGTCTGCCAGGAAACATCTCTGGAGAACATAAAGTCTCAATTTAGCATAGAAGCAGTGAGAAACGCTGCGAATGATACTGAGTAAATTTTACATAATGTGGCCAATCTGTGACCGATTCCTTTCGTTCTTTTATCCCTATTAAAACATCTTTAACAGATTAGTGAGCAGCTCCTCTCACTAAACACGACTTCACTGAGGTTTTGCTGTTTGGGAAATGTCCCCATACCGAGCAGAAATACAGATTTTGATCAGCTCTGCTGCTGAGTTTGACTGCGGCAATTTTTTGTGGGTAACAGTCCAGAACTCGTAACCTGTAAACAAGTGGATCATTGCCCCAGCACTTGGAAAAGTTTCCACTCATGTCTGCTCTTCCAGCCACGAATTGTGGCAAATTTTGTCCATGTCTAAAATGCCTTTTTTATTTTTTGATCACGTGACCTGGAAAACTTTAAATAATAATCCCATGTTTTACCTTCCATCTTCCACTCCCACCTGTTCTCGAGCAGAAATGCTCAGAGACCTTCCCAATATCCCTCTAAAACACAGCTGTATGAGAAAGCTGGCGTAGCCCCATTACATGCTTTGGTGATATTCTAGGTTAAAAGTTGTAATCTGAATGTTAGGATCTGAAAATAAGCATAACACACCCGTACAAGGCAAGAGACTCATCTGAACATAATGAAAGGGTCGTCCTTCATTGGGCATCACTCAAGTCAAGTCCTAAACCATGAAACACCACACATAAAGAATGCAGAGACTATTTTAAAATGAACTGAAGGCTTTAATCGGCACAGTTAGTAGTACAGACAATGTTGTGGCCGGGGTAGAAAAAAGAGTACATAACACATCCTGGAAGCGAATGTCTCACAGTCAGTGAAGAAAGTGAAGGAGAAAAGAGTTTGGATTTTAAAACAACTCAATGATCTAAAACCGGTACTAAAATCAACCTTAAACCTCTTCCAGTTAATTAAGGGTCCAAGTTTGAACTTGCCGTCACCATGATCTTGGTTTATTGATAATCTGTTTATTGATAATCCGTGATTAAATTCTTAAACATGTACATGCAAGGCTTAATATTCCTGATCTGAAACCTTCTGCAAAGAAAATCAAAGAATACAAGAGAAGAGCTGCGGACAGCTCGATGCAAAAATGGGGTAAACTGAGTATTAACTGAAAGAGTACCCAAACTTATGCACAAACAGCTTATGTCTTATTTTTTCCAGCATATGACATTCCAGGACTCAACAGTTCTCCATTTTTATATGGAAATCACAGTCTGAAAGCTGCATTTTACTCCCACATTCTTCAACATCGACAAATTCTGACTGATGGAGTTTAATGAAAAAACTAATAAAACCATGTTTTTTTTGGCACTCCTGTATATTGCAGTACTGTGCAAAAGTTTTAGGCAGGTGTGGAAAAAATGCTGTAAACAAAGAATGCTTTCAGAAATATAAATAATGATTGTTTATTTTTATCAATTTACAAAATGCAAAGTGAGCGAACAAAAGAAAAATCTAAATCAGATCAATATCTGGTGTTTCTACCTTTTGCCTTCAAACCAGCATCAGTTCTTCTGGCCCCACAGAGCCCTGATCTCAACATCATCCAGTGTGTCTGGATTACATGAAGAGACAGAAGGATGTGAGGAAGCTACATCCACAGAAGATCTGTGGTTAGTTCTCCAAGATGTTTTGAACAACCTACCAGATGTGTTCCTTCAAAAACTGTGTGCAGGTGTACCTAGAAGAACTGATGCTGTTTTGAAGGCAAAGGGTGGTCACACCAAATATTGATTTGATTTAGATTCTCTTTTGTTCATTCACTGCATTTTGTTGATTGATGAAAATAAATGATGAACACTTCCATTTCTGAAAGTGTTCTTTGTTTACAGCATTTTTTCCACACCTGCCTAAAACTTTTGCACAGTACTGTATGTTTTATACTCAGGCTTCATAAAAAATTACTTTTTGGGAGCAGGTAAATTTAATTCACAATGGAAGCTCATTTGAATTTTGAATTTTGAATTTGAAAGTTTAAAGAAATATGACGTATTTGATGCAGAGGTGGTGTTTTTTCACTCAGAAAGTCAAAAAGTGCCCCGAATGTAAGAATGGAAAGGAATTAATTCATTGTTTCCATTTCAAACATTTTGGAAAACACACAAACATACATGCGTGCACACACACACACACACACACACACACACACACAATATTTAATTAAATCTAAGAAAC
Organism: Hepsetus odoe; assembly: GCA_017165825.1. Taxonomy (NCBI): domain Eukaryota; kingdom Metazoa; phylum Chordata; class Actinopteri; order Characiformes; family Hepsetidae; genus Hepsetus; species Hepsetus odoe. The sequence goes on along the minus strand of CM029373.1, from coordinate 4,063,599 downwards.
AGAACAGGTTTATTGTAAGAAGCTGCCATTTTAAAGTTTTCCATTTCATGTGTTTTAGCCATTGTTTTTGTTTTATAACCCTCCTCCGATCTCTGAACGGGGTCCATTCAGTAGAATAGGTTCTTCTATTGCAGGAGAGTCATAAAGGTCTCACACAAATGTCAACCTGAGCGAGAGCTGCGGCCTCATACGCGGTGACTCACCGTGACTAGGAGAGCGGATTTGGTATTGGATACATTAGCTGTGCTCATATCGACCTGCCTCTCCTGCCTCCCACGCTTCACTCAATGCCATCGCTGCTTGGCATTCAGGAGGATAGATGTTTGCCTTCCGTGAAGGAGATTAAGGGCTTCACCCTGAAATGAAATTGTGATCTGTCATGGACAGCCATATGTAATGTAGATTATCAGAGAGAAACAAAGCGATAACCTTTTCAACTTCAACAGCTTCCTACAACAAGTAATGGCTCAATGAACAAGAAGTCATCTTGAAGCTTGAGTTTTGTTTGTGCAATCTCGGCCAAGACAACAGCATGCCTTTTTAATCAGGAACCACATAAGGAAGTGCGTTTGAGATTCCTTAGCAGCCCCACTCCTCACACAGTGTATGATTTAGGCATGCAGTTTAGAAAATCTAAGGTAAGGTCTAAGCTTTCAAAAGATTTCTTCATGATATATTTGCTGCTCTGCTTTGTGGTCCAAAACGTATCTTTCACAAACCATTTAATTCAATGCATATTCATACATTTATATGTACACAGCAATGACCTGCATTGAATTTATTGTGTTTATGTGAATTTTAGCGACTGTTTTTAGTCCGTTACAAACAACCCCACCCATGGGGTAACATTCAGAAGCATATGTCCATGTGCCCTGACCTGTAATGTTTGTTTTTGATCCTCGTGTGTCCCTCTTCGATGTGCTTTTCCTGTTGCTTTTCCTGGTTTCACCTTTGCTCAGCCTTAGTCCTTTATTTTCTTTGTGTTTTGTTTTATTTGAACAAGGTTTATTTCAGCGGTGGTCTAGTGGTTGGGGACTAGGTCCCAGATCGGAAGGTCGTGGGTTCGGATCCCAGACCAGTAGTTACCCTTGAGCAAGGTACCGTCCCCATCACTGCTCCCTGGGCACTTTAAATAGCTGCCCCCTGCTGCACGGTGTGTATGGGTGAAAAGCAGAGGTAGCATTTCATCGAGGTTCACTGTGACAGCCGCTGAAACATTCACCCTACCATCAACCCATCATTACAAAAATTCACCGTCACTTGAGCGGCACTTGCGAAGCTACATGTCATGTAATCCGTCCGGGGGCGAGTGCTCGATATCCCCCACTCAGTGTCAGTAGTGGCTTGTCTTCCAGAGCTCCTGCAGTATTAGATCTCACGGGACCTTGTGAGAGGAAACATGTGGTCTTCATGTGGTTTATCCGCCAAAGCCCTGATGAATGCACGGTCACACTGCTGTGAATCAAGCAAGGGAGGGTCAAAAGAGTTCTCTGGCCACTGCATGGAACAGAAGGCCACATCCACATAGGTGCCCTACCAATGCAAATATGACCTTTAACCAGTGGACATGCTGAAGACCCAAGAAATACTAATAAGGGTGTTGTAATGGGCCGCCAGCCTCTCAAAACTTCAATTATGGGAAGCTTAGCTCAGGGGTGAAATAGCATTCATGTTCCTAAATACAAATGAGAACCTGTGAAAAACACAGTCTGCGTAACGGACGGCATGTTTTCTCAATGAACTGCAGTAAATGTTCCCCAGACCTTTTCACGAGCGCTTTTCCAGAACAGACCGCAAAATACGGTAGCGCAGGATTCAAGTGCTTGATTTCCACCCTACATCTAAAAATGTTTAAACAATATACATTAATACACATTTATAACGCAAACGTTCTTAAGCGGTTCTTGGTTTGGATGAATGGGAGGCCATAGTATCTGAAAAAAAGGGTAAAAACACCATCACTGGGTGGAAACTTTTAGATTCTTCTTTCTTTTATCTGAGGAGCCTGGATGTAAAGCTGCATTAACTCCATGAATCTTCTTTTATCTGCCGCGACTCATCTCATCTTTTTATTTTTCCATTAAAAATAGAAAGTGGTGAAAATGTACAAACTGGCCTTTTGAATGAAATCACTTTAAAGCCTGCTTACAGTCGGAGGTTCATGACCATGTTTACGCTGCTTGTTCGTTGGGGAACTAAAATTGACCCGTGTAGTACCTTTCGCTACCTGGTGTTATTTACGATGTATTTGATGGAAAAAGCTGATTGGTTGTTTCACTGAAATTGAGCAGCTCTTAGCTGTCCCAGCTGTTTCGGGGGCTTGCGTGTTGTGAGAGCGATCTTTGCGGGAGCGAGTGGGAGAGGTTTTTCTTGCACTTCAAAGACAAAACCCTGAGGCCTGGCACACTGAACGGCATGGTGTGCCATTAACATATGGACTTCTGGGAAACGGGATTAAAATGTTCATCTGCGCTGGCAGTTTACTGGTGCAAACACTTGCGAAGATATCCTCCCCTTTGATGAATATCAGAGCAGATTTTGTCAGGGAGTTAGAAGTCAGGACAGAAACCACCAGGATGGGCGCATTAGAGGGATACTTGGAGGACTTGTTTGTCATGCAATTGCAAAAGTTTGCAAGTCTGCCAGCTTCTCACTGCTTTCAACATAGCCACTCTTAAAGCAGGTAAACACTCTAAAATTGGATTTCCCTGCACAGTTGAGGGATGGGGTCTCAACAAGACTTTTTAAAAGCTTCCTTAGTCCCACTTTTAATCGTGCCCAATTGCTTCCACTTGGATAGATGAGGATATCGAGCACTGTAAGTCGCTCTGGATCAGGGCTTCTGCTAAATGCCATAAATGCAAGCTCCCCCAGTAACACAATACTACCATCACTGGGAGGGTTAAGGCTAGCACATGTTTCTTTTGAGTCGTATGAAGCATCATCATTTTTTTTGGGAAAAGGATGTTGAAGATGGAGCTGCCTGGCAAGAGGGAAGGAGGAAGGCCAAAGAGGAGGTTTATGGATGTGGGAAGAGAGGATGTGCAAGTGGTGTAAATGAGGAAGATGCAGAGGACCATATGAAATGAAAACAGATGACAGGGCATCACACCAGCACCTCGCTACTCGGTAGTCTTTGGATTCTAAAAAGAATTAAATGACTCATATAACTTAACAATATCAATATTTACAATATCTACCCCTAACACCACAATTAACATTGACCTTAACCCTAAACTTGAATCTAGTCCTTAAACCTAACCCTAATGTTGTTGTTATTCCACCAGATAGTTTGTATCGATCTAAGTATCTGTACATCCTCTATAAAGGACTATCAAAATAAAGTGTGACCCAATTTATTGTTTCTTGGTTTGAACATGTTTTCTTTGGTTCCTTCACATCGATATCACATTTTATTTGGTTTGTTTGTTTTTCTACTTGCCCACTAAGAAATGTGTCATTCTCGTCCCCTCTGCATGATGATATAGCTGTTTATTTTTGCCGGAGACAACGCATCCCTCCGAAATGTAAAGTTTTATTGAGGTTTGACCTTGTACTGGGATGACAAACACACTCAATAAATGGCAGGCAATTTTTGGCATCCTGTCAGGTTTTTAAAAATGTAAAATCAGTTTTAAGGTCATTAGTTAAGGTGGCAGGGGCAGTGGTGGCCTAGTGGTTAGGGTGTCGGCCACGTGATCAGAGGATTGGGGGTTCGAACCCCTTCCCAATAGGTTGCCCTGAGGTACCCTTGAGCAAGGTGCCGTCCCTGTCCCGCTCCTCCCTGCGATGGGCTGGCGACCTGTCCAGGGTGCGTCCCCCGTCCTCGCCCTGTGTGCGCTGGATTGGACACCAGCACTCCCCCGCGACCCCGTTTGGGACAAGCGGCAGATAATGGATGGATGGATAGTTAAGGTGGCTATTCTCGTCATTGCGAGGTCACAGCACAGCACACAGTGAACCACCATGAAATTGGACCTCTGCTTTTAACCCATGCAAACACCGTGCAGCTGTGGGCAGCAGTGACAGGGATGGTACCTTGCTCAAGGGTTTGAACCCACAATCTTCTGATCCTGTGGCCAACGTCCAAACCACTAGGCCATCGCTGCTCACAACTCAAACTATTGGTTGCTTATGAGTGCACTCTCACCTTCTCACCTTTTATATCCAGGCCCATAAAGGAAAAATCCTCTTATTTTGATTTTTCTTTGCTTTGCCTTTTATCTTCAGTGAGAACATCACTGCAGCCTTAAGAAGCTTATTTCTCTTAACTCTCTTATATTACTTTTACCAGTAGGCAGCGGTGGCCCCAGATTGGAAAATTGTGGGTTCGATTCCCTCAACAGCAGGTTACCCTGGGGTGCCCTTGATCAAGGTAATGTCCCTGTCACTGCTCCTTGGGTGCCATAGCTGCCCCCTGCTGCACGTGTGTGTATGGGTGAAACGCAGAGGTCGAATTTTGTTGTGTTGTGCCGTGCTGTGTTTCACAATGACGAGTAGTCACTTTCACTTTTTCCACCGGGGCAGCGGTGGCCTAGTGGTTAGGGAGTTGCCCCTGCATCGGAAGATTGTGGGTTTGCTTCCCTCACAAGTAGGTTGCCCTGAGGTACCCTTGAGCAAAGTACCGTCCCCATCACTGCTCCCCAGGCGCTTTCAATAGCTGCCCACTGCTGCACGGTGTTTGTGTGCATGTGTTAAATGCAGAAGTCCAATTTCATTGTGGTTCACTGTGTGCTGTGCTGTGACCTCGCAATGACGAAGGTTGTCACTTACACTTTTTCATAAAACCAATTCCCAATTCTTAGCACATTTTCTAGGGGAATCCTCTCACAATGTCTATCAACTCTCCTGGTGTTGTCAGGGCGCCACTGACAGTCTCCATGCTCCTCCTTGGTGAAGATGGGATATGAGAGGCTCGTTCTGGTCCAACACCCAGGTGCAAGGCCTTCTCGGTTTAATATGCTGCTTCATGTTCAGTCGTTGAGCTTCTTGGTCCCTTCAGAGGGCACCTCCTATATGCCAGCGGATGGAGCCTATAATGATTCTACAGATCTTGGATCAGATGGGTTTTTAATTGGGCTTATTCAGAAAATTCAGGGCGTGATTTTTGGTTCTGTGTTTCAAAATAGCACCAAAAAGGCATAGAATATGCTTTATATAACTGAGGTTCTGATGGCAATAGTTACAAATGAACAGAAATTAAAGCTACATACCTTAGCTCCATATTTAATCAGACTTTTCATCCTCAAGGTCTGGGACTGAGCAGACGTTTCTAATGTTTGCATTGTTGATTAAGTCATTCATCAAAAACTTCTGCACATTACCATTAATAATGAAGGGCTTTCAATAATGAGTACAAGCCTGTCGGCTAAATTTAATCATCTTTTTCAAAATTGTTCCATTTCCTTTGGGTACTTTTTACAGGCAGGTTGCACTGTATACAGTCTGTAAGTAATGACATCGATTTTGCACATTGCATTTCAAATGAAAAGAAGCTGCAGACCAGCACATTTACATCTTTATGGGACGACCCCTAGCATCTTGAAAACGCAGCTCATTAGCACCATGAATACTCTTGGCTGGTCATTTGTATATTGGCCTGCCATGTATCATACATCAAATCATGCCTGAAAGCTAACAACAGGTCTAGAGTTGATTCTAGATGTGGCATTTGCATCTGGAGTCTGTTGCTGCTGTCTCTCAACATGAGAACCAAAGAAGCACCGATGCCGGTAAAGCAGGCCATCATGAGGTCGGAGAATTAAAATAAATCAATCACTGACAGAGACAAAACTTTAGCTCTGTTTGGTGCATTGCTAAGAAGCAAGCGGTTCATTCAGTTACTTTTGGTCTCTAAGGTCCCTCTGAACTGGGAAGCCAAGATATAAAAGGACTCTTTAAAGTTTTGAAGTCTACTTAATAGTGTATGTCTAGAATATATGCATACTTTAGTACATAAATGTAGAATTTCTTTGCCTGTTTAAAACAACTTAAGTTGTTTTAAGTACTGAATTTTAGCTGGAATGCTTTTTTAAAACCTGCTGTTTTTAATTTGATTAAATATGCTGCATACAGTTGTATTTAATCCGTTTCCATTTCTTCCGGTCCTCTGCATCTTCCTCCTTCAAACCGAACTGTATATACTTGTTAACTTTTATTATTATATTATTGACTTCATCTTTTTTATTTCCCTAGCTTATTTGCATTCTCACTGATTAGCTAGGTGTCCCTCTATTGTGCTACCATCCCTCTGTGATGGCATCAAGCTGGGATGGTCAAGCTAGCTTGGAGTAAGTTGGTAGCTCATGATCAATTGGGCAGGAAAGACCACTAACCAACAACAAGGACGGTAAGATATTTGAAACATGATCGAAGTGATGGAAAACGAATCAAGCTATATTAATACCTGCCACCCTACCCATGCTCATGAGAGTATTCTGGATCTTGGTGAACAGACTGGAGAGAAAGCCTTCTCTGCTGGTCCATAATAAAGTCACCTAATGAAGGTTTGAGGGGGTTAAGCAGTTTGGCCTGGTGTTTACCTGACATGCTTCTAGCATGATCTCAAGTGGACAGTGCTAAGTACAAACATGAACATGGCGCAATGTGTCTCGGAAATCGCTCAGACCAACTTTAGAGGATGTCTGGAATGCATCTGAGCATATTTGTATTATGAGCACTCAAGGGTATTGATGCATCCCTGACAACAGCGAGGGATCGTCTTTAATCAAAAGCGTCATCGCAGCGGAGATGAAAGCAACTATAATAATTCTCTCGTTTCTCCTGCTTGTTTAAAAGTAGCATCACCGGCTCATGTGATCTAAACATTTGTAACAACTTACATTTACACAAACGGAACATTTTTGCCAGTAATAAATTTCACAATGTGTCCCTTTCCTCCAGTCACAAACTACGATCACATGTGCTTTTTGGAGACGTTTGAGACCTTTGGAAAGGCCAGGTGTGAATGGTTACACATCTGGCTCTCCACTTTTCATCAGACCACGTGAGACAGATGTTAATACCAAATGTGAAAAAGGCCTATTATCTTCATTCAAACAGCGGCGCTTTTTTATTTGTCACTAACATTCAGGTAGGGGAGATCAAACTGGTACACGGCTTTGTCCCGGGGTGAAATTCCTACAAATTAAGGCAAAAAGACACTCGATTTTCCACCACTGCCTTTCAAACTTTCAGTCTGCTTTCACAAAGCTGTTGAGTGACTGATCGCCTGTTTCCCAGCCTGCGTGGGACCTGATAAGAACATTGGCTGTTATGTGAACAGAGTGAGTTACTACGGCTCATAAAAAAAAACAAACAAAAAAAAAACATATTTGGCTTCGTGTCACGGGGCTCAGAGTAAGCAGTAGCACAGCATCGCACAGCAGAGGAGATATTTAGTGGGTGAAAACGGGCTGTTAGTAGGTGTAGGAGTAAATGAGGGAGAAAATTGTATTATTTCTATTCAGTTCAACATGTCTGTATTAATCCAAGGTTGTTTGGATGGATTTCAAAACTCTCATACAGGTTGGGCTATAATGCATCTGGATATCACGGTCTGTGGTAGTTAGCTGAGTGTGTCTCCTGTATTGATGTTGGATGTTGTCCTGGCTCGGTTCCTCACATCAGTGGTCAGACTGGGTGGAGACGTTGGATCAGCACTTCAGAGAAACTCTAGAATGTCCAGTTTGTTTGTTTCAGACATTTTTGTTATTCCGCTCGCTTCCCGAGCTTATACGCGGCTTATATATTTCTCTCCCCCGTTTCCCGATTTAGACACAGGGAGGAATGTTGTGGGGTGTTTCTTCCAGAGTATTGTTTAGCACTGATAAGAGCATATTTCTGACATTATTAACATATTTCTAATAGTTGAGGTAAACAGTTGCTATATATGATGTTGCAACTACAACTTTTTTGACAGTTATAAACAAATCAAATGTAAATGGTGCAGGTAAACAGTGTTTGACTTTATTGGTGTCTGATTTGTGCAAAGAACAGATTCTAAAGATGTTTTTGGACACATCAGATGAGGTTCGGTATGGCTCTGCCAGATTAGATTTATGAAACTGATGAGAAATTAAATTTATCGGTTTGATCTATCAGTTATTAATTAGTGTTTAACATGGTGCAGTAGTGGCCTAGAGGTTAGGTACTAGGCCCCAGACCAGAAGGCTGCCCAGAAGTACTGTCCCCATCACTGCTCCCCGGGTGCTGGATTTGGCTGCACCTTGTCTCTCTGAAAACGAGTGCCTGCCAAGTGCTGTGAATGTGACTTTTCACATCCGAGCTCACATCGACATTGGAAGATGCTTTACTGTTGTGTCATATTTGATTGAAATATTGTGACTAATATGCTTTATATTGTTCTTCTGTATGAATTATCACGAATAAGAAAAACACCAGGATTTGGACGAGTGCTGATTCATCGCAGCCGTGACGTTTTTGGGACAAACCCAGATGTGGGAAAAGGCAGAATGACGATTCCGGAAAGCAGTCGAAACTTATTTATGGCAAAACACACTATACATTTTCCAAGAACTCATTTTCTGTTTTCTTAGCTCCTGTAATGCTTAAAGACTTTCCCTGTGACTCACAGAAAAGGCTCTTCCGCTAAGTGTTGACACACACAGATGACCTCCCACACACACACGCTCAGGTAAGGCTATCATAGGGATGTTTATTAATGGCCACCTCACTGACAGCAAAGCTATTTACAACTTCCAGTTATAGCGAGCCGACTCCACCTCAGGATGCTGAGTGTGAGGACGCGCTGCTGCACATTTTCCATCAAAACCTCGGAGTTCTGCCTGTATCTGGTGGAAAACAAAACACACAGAAGGTCCCTGCTATTACCGTGCTTTGTTCAGCCCGGATATTAGATGCCGAGGTTCTGAAATGCTGTGATGAGATGAGAGCAAATCAAAAATTAAGTAGGTATGAGAAGAACAAGCTCGGGATGCTGTAGCCTCTGGATAAAAACTCATACTCATGGGGCGATCTCTTAGGAAACGTACTCAAACAGAACTTTTGTCACAGTTGCATCTCTCATCTTACGGGAATAACAAGGCCTGGGTAAAAGGGGCAGAGAAATGACGGCACCCTTGAATGTTTCCTGATGCGGCAGGTTGTCAAGTATCACTTTTAGGCTGTTTTCTCACTGCAGGGCAAATTGCTTGTTAAATCATGTCCAGGTTATAAATGACCAAATCCAGTCTGTACACTGTGGTCTTGGTTTCCATAGTAACAAAGCAGGATTGAGGGGTGCGTTTATCTTAGATATCAATCCTTAATGAATAAAACTAGCAGGACAGTCCTGCAAGTTTTCAACTGTAGCATCAGAAGTGAAAATATTTGAAGTGTCTGCTCTCCTTGTAACCGGGTCTCTTTCCTGATGTCACCCTGCTGCCTATGAGTCAGAGAAAAAAAACATCCCAAATTTGGTCGAATGAATATGGTGGCAGAGTGGGCAGCGCTGTCGCTTCATAGTGAGAATATCCTGGGTTTGATTCCCAGGCGGGGCATTCTGGGTCCATTCTTTGTGCAGTTTGTATATTCTGTCTGTGTGGATTTGCTCCCACTGTCTGAAGACATGCAGAGCAGGTGGATTAGAGATGCTGATTTGCTCCCCTGGGTGTGTGTGGCTGTGTTTGTCCCTGTGTCTCCCATAGACTAGTGACCTATTCATGGTGGACTGGAGGTTGTCCCATCACAGGGCAGGCCTACAGGCAAACACACACTCACACCAAGGGGGCAAACACCTCGTGTTTGTCCTGCGAGGAAACTGGAGCTATCTGAGACACTAGGGGAACATGCAGACTCCACACAATTGAACACCAATTACATGTGTTTTTTTTTACTTGATTTGAAAGCATCTCAAAATTTCATTATGATGGGGCAAATAGAAACTGAGTTCAAGTGATTGATGAATTTACACATACAGTTCTGGACTGTTAAGATGCTCTTATCCAGAGCTATTACCAGTTTCTAATTCAATTTCAAATGTAGGTAAATGTAGCAGTTAGGAGGCAACTATACTAACAATAACCATTTAAAAGCTCCTGTTATCATTGTGATATTAGTTTTTTCCCCCAACAGGGAATACATGCAAAATAAGCTTCTAGTTACATTTAAATATACGAATAGTATGCAAATATATGCACAGTTAGGGGCCACAGAATTGGCACCATGCCTGTTAAATTATTAATGCCTAATTAAAAAAAAAAAAAAAAAAAAAAAAAAATATATATATATATATATATATATATACTGTCTCTTATACACATCTTAGGAAGACAAGCACTGACGACATGATCACCAAGGATCGCCATAGTCCATGCTA